>JAGVSM010001080.1:0-73343 GCA_022494885.1 Micrasema longulum | reverse complement strand
GTTTGATTCCTAGTAAGGTTGACATAAAACTTTAAAAAAAATATTTCATTGTCCCTGCACTGGCAGTAGGAAATGACGCTTGAAGCGTAAGACTGATCGCCTTGTCAGGTTGATTATAATAATTTCCCTTTTCGCATCCAGTAGTGCATAGGTAACTGCTTTTAAATCCGATTGCAGCGAATCTTGCTCGGTTGATTGAAAGATGTTGCCTTAAGCAATAGGTTCAATAAAAAAAGAAAAAAAGGCGACATTATCGGTTAAGCGTTAGCGCTTAGCATCTAGTTAGGGACAAACAAGCATACACAACTACCCGCTATTCCCCGTTAGGGTAGGCAAGAAGATAAAACGCCATATCATTATATCTTTGAATACAGATCTCTCTTCCTCTACATTCATACATGTTTTCACGCACGCCTGCCGATTATTCCGATTTTTGGCATGTATTTGCAGGATGTTTTTCTCGGTCTTCCCAATTACTGTATCCATCAACATTCACATCGTAAATCCTTTTAGCCGTTCTATCACCGTCCATTCGCTCTACATGTCCAAACCAACGCAAAACTCTTTTAATGATAATGCTTGTCTTAGACTCACATAATGCACGAATCTCAACATTTGTACACCTATTTTACATGGCTTTACATTTTTTAAATTGTATACTTCTTCTTATACCAGTTAGTTTAATCAACAACGTTTTGACTATGTCCAAATGTTTGTAGACAGGCTAGATTTCCTCCCTAGAGAGTAATTTAGATCCAAATTTGTTGCAACAGATAGGAAAATTGTTTTCAGGCGATGCCTAGTGGGTGAAATGGTTCAGCCGGATGAATCTTCCCCCATGACGGAGGTTTTAGCTTTATGCTTTATGTTTTAACATAGGTTGAATGGTGAATGTTACACAGTGTGTAAAAAGGCCACTAAAACCAGCCAATGACAGGTCATAAGCCCTGTAAATGCGTAGACTTCCATATTCCACTCTCACTTTTTTTCCACTCTCTGTTGCTAGAATTGTTGAAAAATAACATAAATCTAATAATTTTTAATGCATGGAAATAATATAATATGAGATCAGATAAAATACACTTAGCAGGTCCCCTATCTACTAATATAGATTGGATGGAACCAACGCTTCCCTAAAAAAATTAGTTACTTTTTAGTATATAAAGCTTTTTTTTTTCCAAAAAGTCATTCAAACAAAAAAAAAATGATCTCAAAATGTAGGAAATCCTTAATTTCTTGTACAAGCAGTCCCTCCACAAACACCTACTTTCTCCTACCCAGCCGCTTCACTTGTCCGCGTCTGATGCGTATCGCTTCGTTGGTTGGTTAGTAGGGGTTTGAGGAAGGGATGCTAGTCCTAGAAATTAAAGATTTACTTAATTTTGAGATTATTAAAAATGAAGTTTTTTTTAAAACATTACTTTTTGGAAATTATTTTAAAGCTTACCGTCAGAAATGTTCCTCTAAAGTTTCGCAGTCTGGCGTCTGGCCCTGAAAAACCGTGTAAATAATTCCTCTCCTATTTCAGCCAGTGTTTCATCTCGGTACCGACAATAATTCGTATAAACAGCATCCCGATGTTACTGATTGTTATTATGTTTATCTAACCAAATAAATGAACAAACGCTAACTTGATTAAAAAAATATATAAACTTTGTTATTATGATCACACTCGAATAAATTATTGAATAAATGTTATTTTTTATGGCAATCTTACTGTCACAATCTCACAGATTCTTTGTCACAATTCACAATAACGCGGTCGTTATTCATTAGAAGGTAACGTGTAAATGTTTAGATTATGAAAAAATACATGGTAGAATATTACTGTATTATGTATGTTTGGATGTATGTATAGAATAATACACTCTTGCGCGCCTTTATTATCATCATTTTCAATTGTTCTAATATGCATCATATATTGATCATCTGTAACGTGAAGAGGGTGATCAGTATCACGTTTCAGATGCCAGTCTATGGACAGTGAAATATTAGAGCGTAAAATGACCTTTTAAAGCCATGTTTAAATTTTTTTTAAATATTTTTTATTATTATAATTTTTTTTTTATAATATATTTTTTTTTATTAAAAAAACCCGTTAGGGTTGCATTAGAAATGTTATATTGTCTAGTCATTTTATGTCTCGTCTAGTCTAGTTAGTTCAGTCATCATTTGCTTTTTCAGATTTATTTTAAATTTGTCTCCAGTAAAAGTTTTCAAGTAGTAAGGTAAGTCGTTGTAGTGTTTAAGTCCATTATGTAGTATTTTTGACTGTTCTGTGTTTGTCTTTGCTTTTTCAATATGATAGTGTTGTTGTTGTCTGGTGTTATATTTGTGTATGTCAGCATTTTTGGCTAATATTATGTCGTCGTCTTGTATGTTTCCCAGTGTTATTTTGTGCACAAATTTTAAGGTGTCAATTTTAGTCAAGTAGTTTATATCAAACTGGTGTGTTTTTTTGTATAGTTCAGTCGTAGAGGTCAGGTAGGGTAGGTTGTATGTTAGTTTAAGAATTTAATTTTGTTGTCTTTGTATTCTTGTTATGTCTGTCTTGTTACCAGTGCCCCAGAAGGCGATCATGTAACTCAATTTACTTTTGACATAGGCTTCGTACACCATAATTTTTTCCTTTCTTGGTATAAAATTTGTAATTTTAATTGTCTTATATATATATATATGACAAAACAAATAACAAATAAGCCAATTACAGGTTTTCACAAGTAGCATCACAGTAAGTTAAATAAGATTCTCGAACATAAAATGAATAGTAATTTAATGTAAATTCAAAAGAAAAGAAAAAATTCTACGAATTATTTCGAAAGCAAACGCCGTACGTCATTAAGATTATTTGCAAATTCATCTATGTGAAATGATTTATTTATTACATTAAAATCATTAAAAGTTCGCCATAAATATGAATTTTGCCTATAATTAGATAAAACAAGAGGTGTGTGAAAAAGAGGGTTATTTCTTAAAACTTTGGAAGGAACATTGATAGAAAGTTTGCAGGACAGTCGATTGAACCAGAGGCAATTTTTAGTAAATAAATTATATCCGCTATTTCACGACGTTTTTGCAGAGGCAATAGGTGATGTTTTTTACATATGTATATGAATATACTGGTCAGATTTAAACTCAAGTTTCAACCGGAAACACATTCACTTTACGATTTTTAAAAAAATATTTTCAATGCGTGATATCTGCACATTGTACATAGGATTCCATATTTGTGATGCATATTCTAAGTTGCTTCGCACTAATGTACAGTAAAGGATTTTAAGTGACTTTGCTATAGTGAACGACGCAGAGCTACGCATAACAAAGCCAAGCGCACGCGAGGACCTTTTTATGATGCTGTCAACATAGGCGTCGAAAAGTAATTTACTATCATGCAAGACAACCAGATCCTTTACACATAAAGAGCTTTGGAGGTTTTGACCCTTGCTTAAGTTATGTGCTTATGTGCTTACATAGTTAGTACGTCAAAATTTTACTTTGCGATTAAATGTAATAACTGAACACTTAGAAGGATTAAGGTCCAAGCAGTTGGAGTTGCAGTAATCCTCTAGACGGTCGAGATCTGACTGCAGATCAGACATCAGCTGGGGTCTTGATTGTTGCAAAATTTTTCGTGTAATTTTTTTACTATTCACTTTTTGTGCCGAAGTATATTTACTATAGGTCGGCCTCGTGGTGCAGTGGTCAGTGCGTTTGCCTACCACGCAAGAGGTCTCAGGTTCCATTCCCGACATGGTTGACATGATTTTATTTTTTTAAATGTGTTTTTACACAAAAAAAAATCATAGTCAACTGGACTGGCACCTAGAGCATAAAACTGATCATCTTAGCTTCATGTGACAAAAAATGATCAAGATACGCCGCGATTGGTGTACCAATGCAGTGATTTTTTTTATTTGGGATTTTTACAGCTATTACATAAACAAAATAAGTAGAAAAACCTTAACAATGCTAAAGCCAATTAAAAAAATCCACTGTAAATCAGGGGCGAATGCTCCTTATAATCGATTACATGCAGCTTACCATATTTTTTTGACATCGTAAGTAATGTTTTATAATACTGTAGTATTATTAGGAAAAAACACATCACCAAAAAAATATATTAGTTTTCTTGGGTAAGTAAATTTATATATTCCTTTATTGGCCAAAATTATTACTACTGGATTACACGAGATTACTCTACTTACTTTAAAATCACTAATTCAAATACGTCTTAAACCTAAAACTTTAGAATCTCGTTCGAAAAATTACACTTGCGATTACAGTAAAATCTTGCAGCTTTCATTAATGCAATTTAGTCTTTCAATACTTGTTCATAAGGGCTAGTATTCTTTAAAATACATCAATTTGACTTACGACAGTCTAAGGGAGGTGACAATATACGCACTCGTTATGTGTGAGAAAGGGATAACGAATATATTTTGTATGACCTTACACGAAAGTTACAATAATAAGTAAGTAATTGACAGTAATTGATCATACTTACTTATTATTGTAAGTAATTGACAGTAATTGATCATACTTATGTTTCGGTGGTTTGAAAGTAAATTTGCTTTAAAATAAATTAATATATTGATTTTTAATCGAAACGAATTGATATTTTAATCCATAATATAGTATAAATCCTTAAGTGGGTTTAAAAAAAGACAAAGATTCGCTAATTGTTTTTTGATTGTAATTCGTTTTTGTGCATACGATGACAGTTGAATATTGTAGGTTATTCTTCAGTATCCATTTAAACTTTTAAAATTTAGTTAAGAGTTATGATAAAAACGTTACTAGTGTATAGTGTTAAGAATAAATATATATGAAGAATTATAATATGTATAACTTATGTCGTTTTGTGAATAATAATGTGATATAAAAGTCGATGAAATAATGATTCTTAAAACGTAATTTATGTTTTGTTTGGTGAACTATCGTACTCGGTAAGGAATACTTTAAAATTATTTAATTATTATCATTTATTAAGAAATAGTGTTTTATTTCAAGACAAGTTATAATAGTCTGACTTAACCAAAGATGCACTGGTGCGCTAATGAATTATCCAGTTTATTAATTACTTTTTCGACACTTAGCGCAGAACGCTAAATAGCTGCGCGGTTGGGTCGTTGCTTTCTAATAATGAAGGCGGGGGTTCGAGTCCACAGAGGTTACAATCGTTTTGTTGCAATTATGTTTTTTTTAAATTGTATTTTTTAAATCAAATGTTTGTGCTACATTAGAAAATATTTTAACTGAAACTATTAGCCGCTGGAGCCATTTGTTAGGAATTATTTATTAAATATAAAATAGACTTGTTTTTTATATGCCATACTACCGCTATGGACATTTTATCAGAATTTTCATAGCTTACCAATTTAAAAACTCACCGCTCGCCACTGCTGTAAATATAATGACACATAATATATAAGAAAAGAAGTTTAGTAATTGTATTTGTGTGACGTTTGTATTCATGTGTATGTGAATGTGTGTATGCGTGAATGAATGAGGGAGTGGATACATGTGCGTGTGGGAATGAATGAGGGAGAGGGTGCGTGTGTGTGGGTGCGTAAGTATAAAAAAATATTGTTTAAAATTTGTAATTGTATTAAAAATGGTACAATAAAGAGCTTAGTAAAAAGTTAGAAACCTTTTTTGTTAAAATTCAAATCAAGAAATGATATAAATTGTATTTTTTTTTTAAAAGTATGTTAAATTTCAAAACCGTATTCTGAAAAAAAAAGCATTTTATTTTAAAATTTAACTGATACACATCGAATGAATAATGTGCGACGAGTCCTATACAATACGGTAGGTAACCACAAAATGCAGTAAATACGAAATAATGACAACAATAAAATAAGGTTTGACAATTCGCGATCGTTGATTCAAAATGAACACACAAATGCATATTATATGCACCTACATAGTATATAAATAAGAATAACATATAAGTTTGATAGAAATGATTCGGATTATAAAAATCAGGTGTCACAAACAGTTGGCCCGCAGTTATGTACCATTAGGTGCGGAAAGGGAATGATGATGATGATATTTACCATTCTTAAACTAATTACTTAGATCAATGTATTTAATTTTTTGATAAATTAAAAAAAACCTTTTTATTATAAATATTTAAAGCATTAACTTTGTGGTCAAAAATTTTACTAAATGTTATTAAATATTTGTATACAACCACTTACTGACTTTTTTATGTCTACCGCTTTCGAGACGTACCCGTCTCTTCGTCAATATTTTTGAAAAAAAAAAAACCTGGTTGTATTTCTCACACAGATTTGATCGCACTGTATTCTTCATTCGATTGGACCTATTTTTAATTAAATATATTTTGTAATTTAGAAGAAGCTAATATTGGTATTGAACGTTCTGCGCTGTGTCCGGGCGGATGAATAATACACTTCCGTTTGTTTGTGAAATAAAACCAGAAACCTGGACGAGTGTTTTTGAATCAATAACTAATCTCAGGTAAAAACACTGTAAATTGAAAAAGAGTGGGGATAATTCACCCCGTAGTGTAGTGGTTAGACCGTTTGCCTACTACGCTTGAGGTTTTGGGTTCGGCTCCCGTCAGGGTGAATATGAAATGTTAGTTTTAAAGGTTACTATATACTGCAATGTTTCATTGTTTCTCGACTGGTACCTGAAGCGTTAGACTGATCACCTTAATCGTCTTTGCAGTGCCACTAAGTACGAAAAGGGAAATTATAATTGATTTTCATGCTTCGCAATTGTGAATGCGAACAAAACGAATTGTATCTATACAATCAAAATTTTAATTTAATGCAATTTTAGACGGTTGACTCAGAATACAGGTCCAGATGAATCTACAAACTTACCTTAACTCCAAACTCTCCAAACTCGAAGGAACGTGGCTGACGCCATTTTTATGTATAAAACTTTGAATGACACGATAGATAAGATTCTATCACTTATTAATTTTAGAGGCCCAGTAACGCAGACCAGAAACCAATCTCTTTTTAAAATTTCTAAATGTTCCAATCTTTTAAAAATTATTTGTAAATAGAACCTGCAATATGTGTAATCAGATATTAAATTGTATTGATATTAATAACATATCTTTAACTTCCTTTAAAAGTGAAATTTCCAAAAATAATTCAAGTTATGATGTTGCGCCTTGAATCCGCAGCCTATATTAAGAAGGTTATGTGCAGTTCTGTATGTAGGCACATTACAAATGTACACTGTATGGTCAACTATATTTATATTATATATTATAATGTTCAACGTGTGACTAATATTCAAAAGTAGATATATTTTGAATAATATGTAATACATTTACATTTACATTTCTAGTAATATTATAGTTTTGTATGATTAGTTATTTTATGTTATATATAATTTTTATGTGACAACATCTACAATAACAATATTATGTGGAAGCCTCTAATTGGACTTTATGATATGTATTTATGTTATAATTGTATCTTATAAATTTATAAATGTCTGTTGGCTTTCCAAAGAAATAAAATAAAAATAAATAAAAAACATCAGAAGTGATAAAATTTAAAATAAAACAATCATTGAAATCGCTTATAGGCTTTGCTAAGCTTTAGAAGTTTAGTGATGCATTTTAAAGCTTTCACTTCCTGTATTTATCTACATACCTATATACTCGAATATAAATATATTATTATCTAACGCGTTAATTTCACAACGAAATGTAACATAAACAATTTGGCGCAGCACAGTAAGCGCCATAAAGTGTAAAGCTAGTATTATATGGATTTGAAAACGCATCTTGGCCCCGATTCCAATATCGAGTTAACCCTTTGATCTCTGTCGATACAAATTTGTCCTAAGGTGGTATTCTTGATCTTTTTGACCCCCTAGAGAGTGATTAATTTGAAGTTTTTTATTTTTTTATTTGCTTCATATAATGGTCACACTGATTAAACGTCAAACAAATACGAACACGTGCAATTGAATACGATTTTTTTTATTGACCTTAAGCATTACTTAAAACACTAAATTCGGTTGAATTGACAAAACGGTATTTTTTTTTTTTTCATTTTTGAAGCAGTTTTTATACACCATTTGTCGTTCAATCATCAGTGTGGCCATTATATAAAGAAAATAAAAAATACAAATTTTCAAATAAATCACTTTCTAGGAGGTAGAGAAGATCAAGAATACCACCCTTGGTATGAAGTTGATATTTTTGTGCATCCCGTTTAGTTTTTATATTGATTAATGATATTTATTTTTTTTTAAATATATTTTAATTTACAGTTTTGCTTTAAATTATTATTTATGTTAAAAACATATTTATTGTCTCTTATTTCATTCACTGTTTTGTTGTATCTATTTAGCATACGTACTTACGTATATATATATATATATATATATATATATATATATATATATGTATTTTTAAATAACTAAACTAATTTCATATACTCCTTAGACCAATTTGTTAATTTGAAAATCTTTTTGAGTAACTACATAAGTTCAAATGTTTGTGAATAAATATTATAATACATGCCAGTCTTGGTAGTTTCCTTGGGAGTGCAATCCATTACTTACTATGGACTATGGACTATGAACATTTAGATGGATAAAAAAAATCAAAGAAATATTTTCGTTCTCAGATTTTACGAAGATACTTAAGGGCCATTTTAAACGAGTTAAACACAGTATTAGAAAATAGGAATCAAGTTTATTTAGAAAAGGTTTTTGTTCAAAATTATGATTAGTTTTCTGATCCCTGTAATACGGGCAAAGTCACCACAACAACCCATTATCGGAGCCATTAAAAATTCGGGGAAATAAAACCGCTCCATAAAATTCGTAAGTTTTAATTACCTTGTTTGGGGGTCGTAGTTAAGTTTTAACCATGATTTGTGACTTGTATCCTTCCATGTCAATCATGTAACTTGATTTGGGAGCATTTTACTATCCATTGGGTCCCGGTCCCATGCGCTGACTTTCCTTGGATTTTATGACTGAATATTATCCCCATGAAATCTGACAGCGGCTCGTAAACATGACACGTAACAAGAAACAGATGCATTTATTTCAAGTGTAAAATTATTTTTATACAATGTTTTACTTTCGTAGTAAATATATAAAATAATAATATTGACAAATGTTTCAACCGAGATGGAAAGTTCGCAAAGGGAAATATAAAAAAAATATTTAAAATGTATCGGTTGAAATATTTTCAATTTTGATAAACTTCCTAATGGGGTCAATTCAGTTATTTTTTTATAATTTCTTAATATTTCATAATTCCTGGACGCAGTCTTGTGCCAATTTAACAACAAGTGCCATCTTGAAGCGTAAGACTGTTCATCTTCCTTTCATCTAACTAATAAATTATCAGATAGGCTACAATTGGCGTACTAATACAGTTTTACATGCACCACTAGGCGAGGAAAGGATAATTTATAATTAGTTTCTAGTCTCCTTCCAAAACTAAACCTATTTCTTCATCCTTTAAAGTGTACAACATTTTTTTTTTTTTTTGAAAAAAGAAATATTTGCGTTCTTATGATTTACCCAAATATTTAATTTTGAGGGCCATTTTCAACGAGTTGTAAATAACTCACTATTAGAAAATGGAATCAAGTTGGGGTAGAGTGGGATTCGAACCACGGACCTTTGGTCTGTGAGTCCGAGACACTAGCCACGGGACCACAACCCGATTTCAAACATAATGAACTTTCATTAAGTTTATATGTGCAAGCTTTATCTCCCCATTAAAAAACAGCTTTTATTTATAATTTTGGTTCATTAATATACGTATCTTTTGATATATTTTTTACTTCACATTTTTTACTTACTTTTCCTTTTTTTTATTTTTTTTTATTTAAATCTTAAAATAGGGCACACATATCATACATATTGTTATGTGTGTTCTAATAATAACATTTCAAATATATTTAATTTATAAATTGTTTATCACATATGTCTTGTTTTTTTCTTCATAAATATTTTTTTCCATTTCGTAATACTTTTTAATTGCTTTAAATAAAATTGAATTTTGTGACTTTGCCTTTTTCCTAAATGGAAGTCTAATTTTGTTCTTTTCTCTAGTATTGTGATTGTGTTCATGTTGTTCCTTTGACCTGAGGTAATATTCCAAACGCTCTTGCGGCCGTAGAAAACCCCTTTATCTCGCGTGTTTTGTATGTAAATACACGAGATAAAAGTGTTTTCTACGGTCACGTGAGCGGTTCAGAATAGCACCGCAGGCTGTTTTTAAGTCGGCTGGAAGATATTGCTTTTAGCAAAAAATGCGCCAAAGTACTTATTCTTTGTACTCGAAGATTTAAATAAATAAATGATTTATAGCTTACGCTTCTTTCATAATTGTCCAACGTGGGAATTAATATTACGGCATAAAAAGACAGAACACAGAACACAGGGCGTTTTTTGTTTTCCACCATGGCAGTTCAAAAGACTAAATGAGGAAGTTTAGTTGTTTTTTTTAAAAAGAATTTAAATCAGAACAGAGCTCTAAGAAACATTCTTGGACTTAAACGGGATTCCCATGTCAAGGATATCCTACCGACAAACAAAGATACTTCCTTTCAAGGTAATGCCACTGCATGACATAACCAATACTATTTTAAATATCATTAACTTTTCTGCTCACTCAAATTTAAAACAAATATTTGGTCATAACATTCATAATTACAATACGCGTTATTCAAGGAATCTTCATGTGTCTAAGTTTCGCTCAACAAAGTTTGGCAGTAGGTCTTTGGAAAACATTGGCCATTCCGAATATAATAAACTGCCTGATGAGCTAAGACACGAAAAACTTAATAAAAAATCCAGAAGTGTCGCAATTAAAAAATATTTCTTAAATATTTTTGATATTGATAATTATTAATGTAGTTTATATAAGATGGTGTTTTATGTTTCTTATACAATAATGTTTTCTTTTTATTTCGGATGTATTAATTTGTATGATATTATGTATTGTCAAAAAAATGTTTTTTCTTATGTACGGTCCCAAATGAGTTTCTAATAACTCCTGGGAGTATAATATGTAACTTTTGTATTATGTTTTATTAATAATAAAAAAAAAAATATTTAAAAAAATAGTTAAAAACAAATAATTTGTTAATAGACTATCAAAGTAAGCCAATTAAATTTTTTTTTTTTCATGTATTACGTTTTATTATTTTGAAATCACTGTGATTACACAGTTCTCGTTGCGTCGGCGTCGGTGAGCTCTGCTGACATTTAAAGTAGAGCCCCGTTGCGTATAAATACACGAAACGTTGAAAAAAATGCATACTGGTGATCGGAAATCTATCACAACACATAACAACGCTGTAATTGATTGGTTGATTCTAAAGAACTTGTGACGCAATTCAGAGTAGTTCGTTATTCATTAAAACCATTTTTATTATTTTTTTTTATACGTTTTCGAGAAACTCCCCTGTAGAATTAAATGCTTTAATTTTAAAGAGGGTGAAATATTTTTTTTTATCATTCGATTTCCCGTGGGACTGAACGTCCTCATTACACGAGATAATTACATAATGGAACACAAAGTATTGAGAAATGTCATATTTTTAATTATGATTTCACAAGGAATCAAATCGGGAATTATACTTATAATATTATTATAATTGCGAGAAAGAAATTTACAAATAAAGTTATTGAAGTGATACTTATGTCAGCTGAACCTCCTTTAGACCGTTCAATTAAAATACTAAAAAGAAGGCGTATACAAACATCTAAAAAGAAAAATGCTTCTATTTATTTGAAAACATTTATAAAATGATAATTATCCAATTACTAGTTTTTTATTACTTTTTATCTATAGAATTAAGAATACTCCGGATACCGCATACGCACATCAAACAGGAGGCGACTCAACTACTCGTAAATGAGTAGGTGTACGTTTTGACCCATTAAATTATTAACTCCTGATTTGAATTCAACTATGCTGTGTTGTGTTGTGTCCTTTTAAAGTGTAGAAATACTGCTAGGATCTTAAAGAAACAGGAGGAAATCAATAACATTTTATATGTAATTAGCAAATGAATGTGTATATAACAAATGAATTACTTAAAAATTGAATTATTTTCCATCTGTCATATTGTCAAAGAAACAAAATGGAAATTTCGTTAGTGTTGCCAGGGTAGTAATTTTTTAACCCTACTTTGCTCATCTAATAAAAGAATTAATGAAAATTGGATCTCGGATTAAACAACCCTGTGTTGGACATTTGACCTAAATTATCGTCAAAACATCAAATATTATTTAACATGATATAAAAATATCCGTTTTATGTCAAATAAAATTTGTTTTATATTTTAAGTTCATTAATTCAATTACTCCTATTAAATGACCCTTTACTTATCTACTTTGTTGTGTCAATCAATGTTTCCGCGTGGACAATAAAATTTTAGAGAAATTAACAGATTGCTTTTTTTTAACCTCATATTTGTGTTATGATTTTTTTTCCATCAAGCAACATTACGCTGCGACCTCACGAATGCGCGCGGTGAAAGTAGAGCATGGTGAGGGAATTATTGGACACAGTCCGATGTATTCAAATATGATTCTACGCTCCTTCTGGACTATTCTTAATTCTATGTTTTTATCGTTCTTTTTTGAAAAAAAAAAAACATTAGTATCATTTAAAAAAAGTGATCATAATGAAAGCGCTCGTCCTTTCCCCGAAAACGTTAATTAATACTAGTGACTTTCTTCAGTTTTGCATATTTGTCTGGATGAGGACCTAGAAGATATCGTAACAGTAATAGTCATAAGGACTTATCGCATGAGGTAATATCATACATGGTAAAAATAGTAAAGGTGATTGTTTAAATAAATAAAAATAGGACACAAAATGCCGATCGCTCTCAAAGTGGAACGGAAAGCCTGTTGATGCCCGTCAATAGTCCGGCTTCTCCTGAATGAGTTTTTTGTGGTTTCCTTTTCTTAAAGCAAATGCGGAGAAGTTCCTTACTAAGGTCACAGCCGATTATCCTACCAGATCCTCACACTATAGCCAGAATAATTAGAAGGAGCATACCTTTTGCAGTTAGTAAAAGCCTTGTACATAATAAGTAAGGCAAAAAATAAGCAAATCACGTATGTAGGGTCCATAGTCCATAGTCGATGACAAACACGTGTTAAATTAGTTCACCTAAAAGAGACTAATGACCGACGATGCAATGTCATCATTTTCAATCGAATCCTATACATTTGTAAAATGCAACTCTGAGTATTTCACATGAAATCGGAGGGCATCGTTCTACAGTACATTCACACCGTCCCTACCATAAAGAAATGAACTACAAAGGAACATCGTCTATAAAGAGACCACAGGACGCAGTCAGTCAGTCAGTCAGTTCAGTTCACGTCATACCAGCTCGACGACATCACACAGTTCCAGCATGTAGTTTAAGTGCAGTTTCTTCAACTCCTCATCGACGTAACACTCGTCCGACATAATTCATTATTTATTCACCATGTAATAAATACACATCAAACAGCAACCTCGTGTCTTCTCTGTCAATCTCTAACTGGGGTAGGAACTCCAACCAAACCCTCAACAATATTATCGTACACGTATATAAAATGTAAAAAATACCCCCTTGCTTCTGCCGATTGTGGAATATAGTCCGAACTGTGGGAATACCTACTCACTATAATTTTTATCAGCTAAAAATATTTATTTGCAATCAAAACCAACGAAACATTGTACCGTTCACTGCAGTTTTGTTAATTTGTGATAAATTAAATACACAATGCTATGATTAGTATATTCACCTTATTATAGTTTCCCTGTATGAAAATGAAGTTCTACTGTATTAATTCCTAATATTGTGACCGCGGCCATGCGTTCTAGATTCCGCTTCGAAAGGAAGAAGAACGTAGTAATAAAAACAAAATAAACAACGAAATAAAACTCCTATACATCTAAGAAACATTAACAGAATCGCCCAAAACAACACGCAATCAAACGACGAAAGAAAACAGTTCTGTATACAAGAAATAAGCAACTGTATCTCCAAAAACCCAACTTTTCAGGAGAGACAAATTAAATACTTTGAACATCTGGTATTCTTTAATGAGAGGCTTTAAAGTAAAATTGTTTTCTAAAATATATTCATTTTAATGCGTTCTTAATACCATTAAGGTTTTTAGTTTCTAGGCATTTTAAAGCTCGAAATGCAAACACATTTGTTTACCCCTAAATCTCTTTATGGTACAACATCAAATTTTGTACGGGCAAACAAAAGTTAATCTAAAGTATTTTTTTCAAGGGTCTAAAAATCCCCATTTTATAATTCGTGAAGAATAAGTGGTATCTACTTATTATAAAAATGATTTTCTAAGGATAATCTAGTTTAACGATTTTTAAATAATAATGTGTTAAAGGGGTACTTCAACAATAAGTTTTAATTTCGATGAATTTATTGTCTTACAAAAATAGTATAGATTTTTGATAAACCAACAGTAATTTTGTTTTTCAGAAAGAATAAACCCTCTTGTATGATTATTTGTAAAAAATAAGTAGGTAAGTAGTAAATAAGTAATACTGTTATTGTTTTCTGTAAAACTCAATATTTATGTACAAACATACTACAACTGAGATGGAGAACATTTTAAGGAAGGCAATACAGAAGTCTAGGCATAAACCGGCCAACGACAGGTCATAAGCCCTGTAGATGCCTAGACTTCTATATTTCCTTATCTTAAATGTTCTCCATCATGTAGTATCTATATATTAACAACTCCCCAGGGGTTTAAATCCAGTTCATGTCTACTAAAGTTTGGACAAACTTAAAATATTGCTGACATTATTTTACCGTTTCTTTTTCCTTTTTTCTTAGTACTATATATTTTATCATCCCTTACCTCTAATGTGGTAAGAAGTTACAAAAAAAAGTATCTTTGTTGTTTAAGAAATTAGGAGTTAATGCTTTTTACCTCGGAATAGAGGACGAAAATTTTGGTTTCGACATACGTAGTTATAACTCAATTTTATTATATTTGGAGTAACCGTACTTTACCTCTCGCATACATAATTATTATTCAAGCACATATGTATTATTATCAAGACAATACTTGCAAAAACCTTATTCAGATACTAAAATGATCCTATCAAACTTCCAAAATTTTCCCTTTCCTCAAGACCCCATTTATCCCTCACAAAACCTTGATTTATTGTCCTAGTACTAAAAGCTGGGTTCAAGAAAGCGCAGAAATAGAACCGGGTTGTGGTCCCTTAGCTAGCGTCCCGGACTCACAGATCAGAGATCCGTGGTTCGAACCCTGCTCTGCCAAATCCTCAATCCAATTTTCCAACAGTGAGTTATTTACAACTCGTTAAAAACAGCCTTCGAAATTGAACGTAGTTATGCAGAAAACAGCCAGTCCACAATTTTGAAAAAAATAGATTTTGGAGTTATCAGATGCAGTAAGGTCAATACTATATTTTGCTAAAAACAGCCAGGCCGCTTTCATTAAAAAAACTGTAACAATCACCTTCTGAAAAAAGTGTCAATCACAAAAACGGCATTTCTCAATTAGCAGAAAAATCTTACGGTACCTTAAAAATAATTAAAACTGGTCAAATAGGTAATTAGATTCTAGTTTGTAATACTGAAAAATTAATGTATTCATTGTTTATTATTTGTCGAAATTAAAACACATTCCAACTGTTGTGTAGATTCGATTATTCGCCCTTTTCACAAAAGTGCTATTATCTCAGTTTCACTTTTCTATGGCTGGCTGCTTTCGGCATAGCTACGTTCAATTGAACATTTGGATGAATCTGAAGAACGCAAATATTCATTTATGTATATAAAAACATTAATCAAAGCGCCACCTTTTGCGGCTTATTGTTAAAGATTTTTAATAATATTAAACCTAAATAAAAAGCCATTTTACTTGTAAAACCACATTCACATATCACTAAGAAAAGAGAATACATTATTTTATTATTATAGCTTGATTGATTCGATAGACGCATCGTATAATTTGAATCAAAATAAATAATTAACCACGCGTTTATTTATAATAACATTTCTCACGCTTAGCAACAAAGACGAATCGTAAATTATTCGAGTTAACTAGCTTCACTGTAAACAAAATGGCTGGTATGAAAGTGATTATTTGTTTCAGTTAAAGTACCACATTCCACCACACCTAACACCTACCTAGTACCGATAAATTAGGCGCCAGTCGAGGTGGTGTTGTGTGATTCAGTCGTCCAAATTATTTTTATAATAATTGTGTGCCTGACTGACTCGCGTCTTTATCCAAAACAAAAGATTAATTAGACCATTTATGCAAGGGTTGAGAAAATATATTTTATTTTATTTATTAAATTTTTTATAATATAATGCATAAGCTACAAACACAAAAAAATACCTACAAAGGCATGGTTTGTGTGTGGGTATACATTTTATTTTAAATTGAAATAAAGTTTACTGGAAGAATACGATAGATATCAAAAAGTTTAATAATGAGTGCTTATATTAGAACACATTTTTTCGTCGCCAAAAGTTATAATAAAAATATTCTATTCAATAAAAAAAAAGCCATTTAAATCTGTTTTTTTTTATCCATAATTTCAACAAAAATTCAACTGAAACAAATTCAAATAATTAATTTCTATCATATTGTCCTTATGAAATGCATTAAACAGATTTGGAGCTATGAAAAATTAGTTTCTTTACTGGAGCCTGGATTAATAATAAGGGATTTCAAGTAAACTATTAAATCCTAGACTAGATACATTAAAATTTTAAGGAAATAAATGTTGGGGCATAAAAACATATTTTAGACATTGCTGGCAATAGATTTCTCGTAGCTTCAAAAGTTCAGCTTTCTGAAATAGCTGGTTGGAGGAAAAAGCTGAATTCTTATAATTAGTTTTTGTACGTCGTAATTTTTTTTTTTTTTTTTATTAAAAAATATTTTCATTCTTATTGATGAAATGGGAATCAGGTTATGGTAGATTAGTTATTTGCCAAAATAATTAATCTATTTATGCGATCCAGCAACGACAATTAAAACGTAACGTCGGCGTCGGTAAAGAATATAAACGACATGACCTTTAAAAACTAAATCTGTGGTAAACTTATAGGTAATACATCATAGTCATCCCCTTTTCGCACCTAACGTGCGTAGGGTGCTGCATTGGCACGCCAACCATGCAGCGCATGTTGATCATCAAATATTCGAGATGAAAACACCATTTGAAATAAATATTTTATGTTAACTATGTCGAGAAACGAACTCGTGTCTTATTTTTTTGTTTTAAATAAAATCATACAAAAAACCCCATCGTATTATTATAACATTGTGCAATTTGTTAAATACATGCATTAAATATTTATATCACACACAGCAAACGCCCCTGGCAAGATTTAAATGTTGTGCCCCCCGAGACGTATTTTCTAGGAAGAGAAAGAGAAAAGAGGGCTGTGGGTCTGCTGTCGGCAGCTGCTCGCCTGGCCAGCCCTTGGCTACGACGCTGATCACACATTAATTTCTTTTACTTATTAAATTTTGTTTTTCTCCAAAGGCAAAATTTGACTTTTCCTCTTTTTTATTTCCTCTTTCTCTTTTGGGTGAAAGGAAAACGCTGACTATTTGAACACGAGGTGGACGGTAAATGTGTGTTTGAATTGGGTTTTCTTTTTTGTAGTCAAAGTATTTTAATATCAGTACTTATTAATGTGTCTTGAATCTTAAAAAGCGAATTTCGAAATTGATTAACGAGAAATTTATAAATGGTTTTTCATTTAATATTTAGATATCAATAAAACAGAAACACAGAAAAATAACCCTTTTGAAATTGACTATTTTCTTAGATTTTCAAGGTTACTGTTCGTTATTTATCATTTGCGCCAAAAAGCCGTCCGAAAGGCGCAGCGTGACTATAAACTTCAATAAAGAAAAATGCCACGGGTAACTTTTTACATATTTGTGGTAACCCTGTTTTATGCAAAGGTATGGTGACTCATATAGTAATATTGTTCACGTTACGTAAATAATGTTAATATTAAATAAATAAATAAATAAAACACAAAAATAAATAAAAAATCGTTTAATCTTTTTAAGAAGTTTTAACCTGTTTCCATGTTTAAAAAAACCAACTTAAATAGTTACCTTAAAAAAATAAACATAAAAAAATGTATAATAAAAAAAACTTCTTCACACTGCCAAATGTCGCTTGACTCACGTACGAATGGTTCCGGGTCCCCGATGTGAACACAGAAAAATAATGTGATTTTTCTCAAACAGGTCCATATAATTTACCAAAACCACAGTGAAAGGGGCAGTAAAAGTAGTGGAGTTAAATTCAATTGAATAGGGTTGTGGTCCCGTGGCTAGTGTCTCGGACTTACGTCTCAAAGGTTCGTGGTTCGAATCCCACTCTACCCCAACTTGATGCCCATTTTCTAATGGTGAGTTATGTGGGTACAACTCGTTGAAAATGGCTCTCAAAATGAAATGTTTGGGTAAATCATTAATATATTATAAATATAATCTCGATATGTGAAAATTGAAAATTTATAAGAGTAACTCGTTAATTGACAAAAGAAATTGCTTTTTTTTGTATGAGAGAAACCGACAGGAAGACCAACAGTCTTTGAAATGGTTTTTCGGGTGTGTGGAGGGAGTACTTTCATCATCATAATCATTCCATGTTCGCTTCCTAGCTGCTGTGTGTCCTCCCAAATCAGGTTCGCGTCATGTAGACAAATTGCCGACGAACAGTCAGCAGCGGACGTCCAGGACGTCGAGAACCTGACGCCTTGTAAAGTAGGTTAAGGCTCTCAGGAGGCATCCTTCGTAAATGGCCTAGCCAACTGTATCGCTTTCGCTTGATGACAGTTGTCACCGGAGTTTGCTGCGCCCGTTCTCTTATTATTTCATCCCATACTAAGGTAAACTACCGCACACCCAAGATTCTTCTGAGACATATATTTTCAAAACTCAGTAATTGGCTGTTTTGGGCCCTAGTGAGGTGCCACGATTCGCATCCGTAGAGGAGAATCGGTGTCATGCAGGTGTTATGTTGGCGGCATTTAATTTTCAGAGAGTAAATATCCGATCTGCAAACAGTCTTCATACTGTTAAATTTGGTGCCTGCTTCTCTTAGCTGCACTCCCAATTCTTTTTGAAAACTGCCATTTTCTGCAACATATTCTCCCAAGTTTGTTTCTTTGTTTGTTTGTCTGTTTTCAAGCATGTTTTCAAGAGATGGAAGAGTAGAAAAAGATGTTGAAAGAAGAGTGAATGCGGGCAACAAAATGAACGGAGCACTAAGCACAGTAATTTCTAATAAAAATATGTCAATCGAAGCTAAACTGGCAGTGCACAACGGAGTTTTAGTCCCAACACTTATGTATGGAAGTGAAACATGGAACTGGCAGAGGAAGGATGAAAGCCGAGTGAACGCGGTTGAAATGCGATCTCTTAGACGAATGTGTGGGAAATCAATGTATGACAGGGTTACGAATGATGAAATCAGGCGAGAGTGTAAATCTGAGACAAGTATAATTGATAAGATTAAGAAAGGGTCTCTGAGATGGTTTGGTCACGTAGAACGAATGGACGACAAGAGAATGGTAAAACAAGTATATATGGCAAAATGAACGGCAACGTTAGACGAGGACGACCAAGGAAGACGTGGCATGATCAGATAAACCAAAATCTTAAGTCTGGTTCATGTCAAAAGCAGACAGAACCGAAGGGCATGTATGACAAGATGTATGAATGTGGAAGAGGCTAGGAGTGTATGCCAGGATAGACGTGTGTGGCGGTCCATTCTCTCTGCCTACCCCTACGGGGAAATGGCGTGATGGTAGTAGTAGTAGTAGTAGTATTCTCCCAGGTATTTGAAACTCTCGACCCTTTTGATGATTTGATGGGAGTACTTTCACCGTGATTTTTCTGGAGCCTGTAATTATTCTTCTGTTGTGGTAAAAAAAAATAAAAACACAAATATAAAACATAAACATATTTCGCCTTGCATTCCTGCGTCATGAATATTCATTAATTATATTCGTGTATTGCCCAAACTATTTTCATGGTAAATAAAATGTTTCAAAATTCTAAAGATACTCGGACTGAGACAAAAAAAAATTCAAGATAAAAAAATATGACAGCTGTTAGCAGACAGCTTCTCAAGCCGCCATCAAGAATTCTTGTATTTTGTGATATAATACCGCTAAATACACATATTATTTTTTATATTTGGGCCCAGCGCATAGCTTCAAAACCGCGGCTCGCGTCGAATCCGCGGCTCGCAAAACGGGCACGCAATAATAAAAAAAAATGTATACCTTAACCTTTTCAACTCTACAGTTGTTGGTTGCGTGCAGGAGTTTTAGAGTAAAAAAAGGCTGATACTCTTAACTTCTTTAAGTAAAAATGATCAAGATAAATTGCGGTAGGTGTATCAATGCAGTGCCCTTTGCACTATTAGGTGGATAAAGGAAACGATTATGATGATTTGAAGTTGATTAATATAATTTATTTTTAAGTCCATTACATTGAGTCAGGTTGTTGTCCTGTGGCGGTGTAGTGTTGCTGACTCACAGATCAAAGGTCCGTGGTTCGAATCCCACTCTACCCCAACTTGATTCCCATGTTCTAATAGTGAGTTATTTACAACTCGTTGAACATGGCCCTCAAAATGAAATATTTGGGTAAATCATAAGATCGCAAATATTTATTTAAAAAAATAAAAAAATATGTACATTGTTATTATTACAGCACGCATAAGAATATGTTTATGTATGCTCTATTGCAAGATTTAATCGAAAAATAAATATACACAATAAAATACATTGATCAGTTTTACTGGTTTTTAAAATCATAATTATGGTCACATGTGTAATTTATAGGTATTTATTAAAATCGTACTGTTTCAAATATTCTTATATTAATAGAATCGCTTTGTGAAGTGCCATTGAAGTATTATATTGAGAAAATAGCACTAAATAAGTAATACTAATGTTAAATATTCTAATAAAAAAACATATTTTCAAATGAAGAACCCGAGACCTCTAGCATGGTAGGCACACGTGCTGACCGTCAATTATTATACCATGAGATGGACGAATTTTACTGTTAATCTACTTCAAACGTATTTTTGGGGATATTTATTTGCTTTGAAATAAAATTGACATAAAAAAAATTGACCCGTGATAAATACGAAATTGATATTTGAATAGTTTTTTGATGTGTTGGTGCAGTTTTATGACAATCCAAGTTCTGCTGGGTATGCAAAAGTTTGATATGCCTGAACCAATACGATTTTTGATAAATAGATATTGAATTGAAGAGGGGAAGGGTGATCACTCACACTAACGGAGATACACACCCATTAGCTTATCATCATTATGAGACTCGAAGATCCAATAGCGATCTGATTTTCAGACAAATGGTTTGAACTTCTTTAGCACAGAGATGATACTCCGAAATAAGACAAAAAATACAAAATATAATCCCAGAACCATGGAAATGTTGTAAGAAACACAAGTTAAAGAAGTTACTGACTACTTTCCACAGTGAAATTGCTCGCGGAGGGTCTGAGGGGTTGAATGTGGCCATAAGACATTATATATTCTCCATTAAATTTTTATTTGTTTATTTTATTGTTAATTGAATTTTAGAGATCGTTGTTACTTTGTACGTTTTTTTAACACGTTTTTAAAAAATATTTTTATCATGTTTTTTACTAAGTTTTCAAACATTTTTTACTACCTTTTCCAAAAAATGCTGTTTTCAATTTGTTTTTTATTTGTATTGACTTATGTTTTTATATCTCAATCTGTTGCAACTGAGAGGGAAAACATTTTTGACAAGGGAATACGGAAGTCTAGGTATTTACATGGCTTATAACCTGTCATGGGCAGGTTTAGTGGCCACTTTACACGCTGTGTAACATTAACCATTTGCCTATATTTAAACTAGCCAAAGACAGGTCGTAAGCCCTGTAAATGCCTAGGCTTCCATATTTTTTTTCTCAAAATCTTTTCCCTCTTTGTTGCAACAAATTTAAATCTAAATAACTCCGTAGGGAAGAAATCCAACCTGTGTACAAACATTTGAACATACTCGAAACATTATGTTAGTCTATTGGACTGTTTCAGAATGGGGAAAAAACCCTAGTTAAACAGTCAAAGCAACTTTGTGTAAATAAATAAGTATAATATGACAAAAGAATGAATAAATAAAATTTTACAAACAAATTAAACTAGCTGAGGAAATCAACTTTTTACGTAAATTATACATTTTAATTGTTTAAATAGTCGTTAACTTTGCGGAATAACACATTTAAATAAATAATTAATAAAAAACTTTATTTTAAGACCACTAGAGTTTATTTCAATGCACTACTAGTTTCGGAAGTTCAGTACAGTTCCTTCAACTTTAGAGAGAGAGAGAGAGACTCTAAAAGGTTTATAATAAGACCTGTAGATGCAAGGAACTGTGTCTTTCGAAACTAGTAGTGCATTTAAATTAATTCAGGTGGCCTAAAATCAAAGCGTTTTATTAATTATATATTTAAATATCCTCAGGTTTAGAATTGACTACCCCTGGTGTAAGAGTGACGTGTCATAATAGAGCCCTCAACAATATATCGGCACTTAATGAAGAATGACGAGTAGAATAGAGATGGAGAAGTGTGAGTGGCGTGTCACTTGGGATTCCAGCACATCCAGCAATCTACACACACATATATACGCCGGACCCTGACACTGGACCGCGGGCCTGTGATTGCCCACCTGCTCAACCAAATACCGGTGTAATAATTTTAATATTAAAAAAAAAAGTTCTTAGAATAAGCACTTGAAAGTGTAAGTCCTTCTTCCGCATCCGAAACCGTTTTAAAGACCGTGGGTATTCCTATCGGTTTCACAAAAAAAAGAAATGTTTTTTTGTCAATAAACAAGCTACTTTTTAAAATTTTAAAATGCACATATTGTGATTCTACGATTGGTGTACCAATGCAGTGCCCTATGCACAATTAGGTGCGGAAAGGGAATAATGATGATGATGATAATGATGATATTATTTTCATCATTATTTTTAAGTTTCTTAACTCCAACGCCCTTTACATAAGTCACCGAAATATAAATCCCATAATCATACATTTCACACGGCTTATTTAAAAGCAATCTAAGTCACAGTGAAAAAAATGTTAGTAGGTGGATATACGTTTGACAATTTCAACCCCAAGGGTTAGCGATACTTCTTTTCTTTGATGGGAAAGGACGGTGCAAAATATATGTTCAGTTTATGTCCAGACACATTGGGCTCATATTCCGTACGCTTTTGCGGCCGCAGAAAACACTTTTATCTCGCGTATTTTGTGTTTAAACACGTAAGATAAAAGCTTTTTCTACGGCCGCGAGAACGTTTGAAATAGCAGCCCCGGACAAAATCTACAATTTTATTTACAAACCGTTCTGCACATTATTTTTTTTTTTTTAAAGAAATATTTACGTTCTTATGATTTAACCAAATATTTAATTTTGAGGGCCATTTTCAACGAGCTGTAAATAGCTCACTATTAGAAAATGGGACTCAAGTTGGGGTAGAGTGGGATTCGAACTACGGACCTCTGAGCCGTAAGTCCGAGACACTAGCCACGGGACCACAACTTTCTACCTAAGACGAGAATCTCAAGAGTATCTAATAATCTCAAGAGTAATAATTCTGAGCTAATATTTCAATGTGAAACCACATTAAAAAACAAATATTTTATGTCAACCTTCCCAAGAATCGAACCCGGGATCATATCGACACGGTAGGCGATGCGCCACTCGATTCTCTTTGTAAGGATTTTACCTGAGTGCAGCCATTGTGTCAAAAACACTCTCCCGGGATTTCGGTTCTCTACACACAAAACTGTATTCTTCATTCGCCCGGACACAGGCGAATGAAGAATACATATGACATTTTTAATCTCCAGCCCTTTTATTATATAACATGTCAATGAATCCAAACTAGATGAATATTCGAAGCATTGATATTGAGGTCAAACATTTTATCAAATGTTACTAAATAGTGAAATAAAAACCAACGTGCTGATAGTGCACGTTAATTTTAGCTACTATAAACATGTGTTGTATCAGCACGTTAGTTTTGTGTTTTTGCGCAACTATTGTGGTAAAGGTTTGTATTGGGATTTGCATGTTAGTTTAATTGGTGTCCTGACGAAGAGACGAGAACGTCTCGAAACAGTTATTGAGTAATATTTAATAGTTTAAATTTAACAAGGTTGGGATCTTTAATTGAGTACCCCTGGCATATTGACAGTTCGAAAGGCGCGCTGGTGGTCTAATACTGTACTTGTATAATATTCCTGTCAAGTGTGTGTCGATTTTCTAAACTAGAATATTAAAAAATATATTATAATGAATATTATGATTCGTTATCTATTCACAAAAAGCTTAGACCTTAGCGCTGTCATTTTATTTTTACAATAATATTAATTTTTAGTTCGAAATTATGTTTTCAAAAAACTTTCCTTGATACTCACCCTGGCTCCTTCCTAACTCATTACTTGATCCCGCCTTCCGTATGATTTAACGTACGTATGTACGTTAAATAGGATTTTTTATCTAAGTTTATTATATCTGCAAGCTTTATCTGCCCACTAAAAAATATCTGTTATTTTTCATTAATTATGTTTAGGTTAATATTTTTTTTTGTAAAACACGTTTTGACCTCAGAGTAATAATGCGTAACCTAGAGAAAAGCCCTATCGCTATGTTTCATAGAACGCGAGCGATGTTGGTTTGTTGTTTAGCAACCAATTGGTGGCCATTTTGCTTTATTTGACAACATAAACATTACGAATCGATCGGATGCTTTTGTATCTGTGCTTGGCTTTGTTTGAAAAAAACTTGGATATTTTCGTTATAATAAATAAAAATCGACTATGGTGAATTGCAGTATGTTTGGTTGCAGCAGTAAGAGCGTCAAAGGTGCTAAAGGAGTCAGTTTTCACAGGTAATTGGTTCCGAATATTTTACCATAATTTACATTAATTTTTGGCATTTATTGTCCCGACACGTGTAATATTTTGCTTAAAAACTTTCCTTATATCAACCTAATTACCTTAGATACTATTTTTCCTCAATTTAGGGGATAAATTTGTGAATTAAGTATGTTTACTGTTGATAATAACAGTTGATTATGAGCAATATGTAAGGGTCGCACTAGGCATTCATATAAAGTTTGACTTTTTATCGAGTAGAGGTCGATTAAAATTTTACTCGAAAATAGCAACGTTAACCTTGAAATCGCATCTAAAATGACGTGTCCAAATATCAGGCCGCTACGACTAGCTATTTCGGATATGTGAAGGACAAACTCAACACAGGACTTTGGTTTAATGGAGTTGGGATTTATGTCTCAATAAATATAACATAAATATATTGTGAATAAATTGAAAAAAAAAAAAAAACAAACATGTATTTTCAGTTTTATAAAATAAATACAGGCGAATTATAGAAAAATAGATTGGAATAACCCTGGAATGATAAATATACTGGTACATGTTTTCAAGTAATTACAATGCAAATTAATATCCATTTGGCAATTCTCGACCTGAGTACAGCCCATTGTTTTGCTGCGAACTGTGGCTAACTTAATACCCAATATTCATAGAATGGTTTTCCTACGTTTGGGCTCCTCTCTAGGTTACGCATTATTACTCTGAGGTTTTGACCAATTCTTTTTTTGACCTTTCTGTTTTCAGGTTGTGGTTTTCATACTTTGTAATTAAAGATTTAAAAAAAATTATTAAAATTTAATTTATGCACGATAGTGTGATTTTATTATTTTTTTATAGACTTAAATATTTTATGGTAATATTAGCCAGATACAAAAACTTAAGTTCTATACACTCAAAATACGCAGACCGTAAAGTCCGTCATCTTAATTGATTTTTTTTAATGCTTAAAAAACTCACAAGATATTATAATATCTAGAAAAAAATAAATTTGACTCATTGTTCAGCCAATTATACGTCATTGTGTCTACCTAAATCTTTAAAAAAAAATACATTTGTTTGATAAAATATACATAATATTTATTTATTTGTTTTTATATAAACGGCATAAATTGCCTATAACATACATTGAACATAAATATGTACGAAGAAAAAAATACATATATACATATAAATACGCTAAATAAAAATAATAAAATTGCATAACTATAACAATAGTAAACACGTAAGTAACCAAAAATATTAAGGCTGTAGTCTGGTAAAACGAACGCAAACTAAGGAAATCATACGATTTTGCCATTTTAAAACGAATGTTTATTTTTATCGCGCAATAATAAAAAAAAACATAAATTAGATAAAAACAATATTTTTAAAGGTATTTCTGTTTGAAAGTATACTTAAAAGTTTTATGTAACTAAAATATTATTACTCTTAGACCGGCAGATTACGCCATTTCAAATTTAGACTGAGCTTAGGTATCTTGGATCTCAATAAAGACTAAGTATTGAACAAAAATTTGTTGCAATAATTTAAAGATAATAAATTGAACATGGAAAAAGCCGAAGCCAAATTTCAATTTTGAAAAGAAATACAAGCATTTTAAATCATATACTTTTTTGTGACATTTTCCTTTATTTCTACGTAAAATTATGCATTCGGTAATACTTAAAAAAAAAAATTATTGAAATACTTTGGTTGAAACCTTTTTTTATAGAATTGTATTCTTTTTTAAAAAAAAAAAGATAATTCTGGATGTAATATTTAATTTATAACAACATCGTATTGACATTTTTATGACCTCCAGCCTGCCCTTGCCTTTTTTCGTAATAACCATGAAGACAACGCAATATTTTTTATTCAAAGTGTTTTTCTTACAACATTACATTCGAGTTAAGGATTAGTGAATTTTTCTTTCCATTCCTGTTTTAAATATATATGTAGGTCGCATTATATTCGGACTTACACGTTATACACTTAAAAATTAAAAACAGGTAAGTACTTTATCTAATAGGCACATAATTATGTACATCGGTCGATAATCCATAGAAAACCATTCAAGATAAAAAACGCCAGTGACGAACAGGTGTGTCTGATCTATACAAGTATTTAAAATTTATTATTATGTTATATGATTTAGAAATTTTCAAATTGAAAAAAATAAAAATATTGAGAATTGAACCAACCTTGGAGAACTTTTGCTTGGTAGACTCTGTACCACGAAACAGATGAAATAACAAAGCAGATTTTAGTCTTATTTAAAAAAAAGGTGTTTGCTGTGTGCTGAAAATTATCACAGTTGGAACTCAGTAAGTATAGCGCTATTTTTTTCAAATATCTAATTTCAATAAGCCTTACTGGCTGAAGAATGCTTTAGTAAACACTCGGAATAATTATTTTCATGCGCCGCGACAAATCTTTGACTAATCACATTTCACGTCAAATTTTTACTTCAATAAAAATGGCCGCGGTGACGCCACACCCGAGAGGCTAGAACCGCCTTGTTTCATTATAAATGGGGACAATTAGCGCCCAACGCTAATGAACATTTCGCGGCCACTCTGCGAAAAATAAATCATCCCGTTCTACGATTATTCCGGTAATAGATTCCCCTTTCCTCGCGTTAAGCGGAGCGTTCCAGTCGGCAGCTATTAAGAGGAATATTAGGCCTTTCTCCTACTCTTCACCTCCGAAGATCGCGGGCAATGGGCCGTAGGACGCCATTTTAGGATCTAGTGACTTGAAGCTTGAAAGTCAGCTGCACAATACTTTGTAATGCATAAAATATGTTTGTTATGTCTTTAAATAAAGCAAAATTGATGTCTTTCTGTCCGTATGAATTGTTCGACCACTTCTAAATGACCCATAACTAGGAATTTGGCACGTTGCGCCATACGTCTAGAGGCGAATTGTACAATAATTAAACTGTGACAATGTACAGCTAAGTCGATATTGAATTTGTTGCCGGGATAATAGAATCATAAATTAAAACCGAACGTTCATGCTTTTATTGTAATGTGAAAAAGCATGTAGGTCCACAAATGTTGATGAGTTTTCCCCACAGTACCTATGTATGTACTGGCCATTTTTTAAAGCTAATGTTTTGAACACACACGACGCGACGCGACGTAGGTACTGAGCCTGATTTTACAACAGCAATAATAGTACCAATACCAAAGGTGAAAAATCGTTATAAGAGTTTTTACGCATAATTTTCAACTGTCCCTTCCCGGTAATATGTAAGATTTATTTATCACATATTATTTATTTATAGTTTAATATTTTCGGTATTCTTCCGTTATACATTTGCGTGTCGGTTATATTTATATTTTTATTAAGTAATTATTGCTGATTGCGAACAGAAAAAGCATTAATCAAAATCGGAGATAAATCATTAAAATATAACAAAGTTTATCAATGTGTCGCATGTTGTGGAGTACGAAGTAACAGAGTAACCTAATATATAATTGTCTCACACACTATTCACGTCTCAATTTTGATAATACAGGTATATTCGGTAACGAGATAAACAATTTCATCCGTCACACGCGCAAACAGCAAAGTTTCTAGTGCTTCTCCCAGACGCCAGTTAATAGCTCTTCGATTTTTGTCAGGGGCGATTCTTTCGCCCGCGCTACGAGCATGAGCTAATGGTTTTTTCATATTTCACTTTTGACTTTGACCACAAATAATTGAATATTATTTTTTTTCGATTTAAAATCTCTGATTTTTTGCATGTGTAATGACTACGCAGCACCGTAACGCACGGATGTTTTTGGCACAGTAAGGAAAGGTAATTATTATGAATTGTTAGAGAATTATTAATTATTTGGGAATTATTATTACAATTATTACTAAACGTTTTTGAAGGCTTTTGTTCAAATCAAATTCGGCTTCGTGATGTAGTAGTCGGTGCATTTGCCTACAATGCAAGAGGTCTCGGGCTCGATTCCCGACATGAAATATTTATTTAAAAAGGTGTATTTACACTAGAATATTTCATAGTCCCTGGATTTGGACCTGAAATGTAAGATTGATCATCTTCACTTCATGTAACATCAATTATCAAAATAAGCTGCGATTTGTATACCAGTGCAGTGCCCTATGCATCATTAATTACGGAAAGGGAATGGTGAAAAAATGTAGGATGCATCGAAATATTTCCAATTTTTTTTTCTTTTGATAATGCTTGGTTAGGATATCATGAGTGGAACATATTTCATATATCTATGACGCATTTTCATATATGTGTTTTAAAATTTGTACTTACTTTCAGAATATCTTAATCGTTTGGTACACATGTAAGAGAAATGATGACCTTACAGATACGTGATATTTTTCTGTATTAAAAAAATTTAACCTTCACCTTAACATTAAAATTACATCAGTCTAAATGGTGGATACTGTAACGCTGTCCGAAACTTCGTTTTGGCAAGAACGAGAATCAAAACTCGGCACAACAGCTTGGAAGCATAATACAAACAAAAAAATGATGGCTTTAGATTATATCCAGGGTCTATGATACATTAAGTTGAAACGGTATAAGTATTCTTCGTCTTCATCTTATTCTCTGTTTAGATCGGTTGACTTGTCATCGACTAGAGGGTTATTCCAGAGACGCTGAGTTCCAGCTGTCCTTCCATCTGTTTGGTGGTCTTCCAGGCAGACGGCGACCAGCTGGGATTTCATTGGCCACGGTATTGGAGTTGAGGAGGATTCTGGAGTTGTCCATTCTATCGACGTGATTTCTCCCGAATCTTCTCCTTGTTCTGCTCCACTGTACTATGTCTTAGGTATCGTAAGTCCGTTTAGTATCTTGATTCCGGATTCCGCCCTTAGGGTTTTCTCTGCTATTGCCCTTAGATCTTTCATCTCTGACATTCTGAGCAGATTTTTTGTTCTCACCGTATCTACCCTCGTCTTTACCGCATACGTCATGATTGTTCTGACACGCGTTTTGTATATACGGACCTCTCTTTCAATCCGCATGTGTTTATTGTGCCATACGATATTCCTCAAGCATCCAGATACTGCCGAGGCTTTATTCGTTTGTTCACTAACATCGGTAAAACCCAATATATTTTATACCCAATTCATATCGAATCGTGTACTTTAGAAATTGTAGGCTAAAGTTTTAATCCCCATAAGGTGAACTAATATCAACTTGATTTTATTTTTCAGGATTTTTATCTGAGAGTAGCTACCGAATCAAAAACACTTGTCCAAGTGCACAATCATAGATGTTTATCATGTCGATTAAAAGTCCTTAAACTTCCATTAGAAATGTTTATCGAGTCGATAATTACCGACAAGTGCGGCTATTGTGATTGAATTGAGGGGTTCTGATTTTATTTCACACACGTAACTGCAACTTCCATCATTTGTTCAAATATGAAGATTGTTGAACTTTTTTCAAATGATTATTATTATGGATAACTTATGTTGTAAAATTTTCGTAATATTTTGATACTAAAAAAGTCAACTTAAAATTTATTATGTTAGTAAAACAATTTACTTTGTTCTCACATGCTATAAATTTATTCAAATGATTTAGAGAAACGGGTTTTAATTATTTTTCCGAAACATCATTTATCTCTCAGTTTCGCACTTCTGCTGGCGAGCATTCCATACCAAAGGGCCTGCGACCGCAAATTCGCGTTTACCGAATTTAGTGGGCTAGATGCTTAGATGTATAATAACCATTCCTCTAGACGTAGATGTAGCTGATCCAAGCGTAAGACTAAAAGTAAATAGTATTAAAGAAAGTAGAAACGCAATAGATAGAGAAGAATAAAATTTGGGGATTTTTTTGAATGCGACTACGATTTGCTTAATCGCTGATGATTAAACTTCAAATAAACACGAGCACGTGAAACTGAACACGATGATTTTTATTTTAGTCATTATTGCAACTTGAAAAAATACCCAAAACACTTCATTAGGTATAATTGATCAAATCGTATTCGTTTTTTACGTTTTTAAACAGTTTAAAAATGTAGTATTTAACGTAGGTTGACGTTTAATCATCAGTGTGGTCATATATAAAGCAAAGTGTAGCCGCATGAAAACAAATAAATACACAAATCAACCACTCTCTACTTCCGCGAGAATATTCAGATTAGCACCCTAGATATATTCAGAGTTGATCATTTCAATTTGTTTTTTGATCAGTAAACAATTCATTATGTAATATATAATATGAAATATAACTATATAATTCAACTGAATAATAAAAATTAAACAAATTAGTTTTAAGTAAAAAAAAAATAAAACTACAAAAAAGTAAAAAAGAAACATAAAATATCCAAGATGACAAATAAATGGATATCAATTAAAGTAAGAAAATCTAATAATCTAAATATAAATATAACAAAGTTGAATTAAGAAAAATTTAACATAAATATAAAGTGGCTAGTATTTAGCTAGGTAATAATGAAAAAGAAAAATAATGCTACAATAAGATTTTATAAATAATACGTTTTTTGGATCAATATGAAAGCTTAAATAATCTTATTAACATGTTTATTTTATCAGTTGGAATTTGGCAATAAATCCACAAATGTATAATTTATATAAAAATAAATTTACAAAAATATGTATCCAAGAAAACAAAGTTAAATTTAACAATATATTTTTAAATAAATTCATTCCTTTTCTAAAAAATAACGAGTGAGATTACATTTTAATGTATTAACAGAGTTAGTATTGAAAATATCAAATATTTGTTCGTTTTATATCTGAGTGTTTGTTTGTTTGTCTAGTAATTTATTATCATTCCAAAAATAAATACATATTTTTCATCCGCCCGGACGTGGAAATGGATATTAATAAACACAACCTTATGATAACAATATAAATTATTAAATGATCAAGTTTGTTCCATAAAAACCTAACCATCACTCGGTTTCTCATAAGAAGCAAGGGTTGAATGGATGATGCGGCATTTTATCGTAATAGACATTATTGGGATTCTTACAAAGATGATCAAGTCTATCTACCGACTCTAAAGAGGGTATAGTCTGGTTCAAACAAGATGGCGAATTTGTAGTATTTAATACCCCGGCGTGCGGGTGGAATAAAAAATTAAGTTCTATGTGCGAAATACTCGTTTCCAGAACCCTGTTTTTGACTCAATAAATACTCTTAGGCAAAAATCCCGAAAAAAAAATCGAATGAAGATTAACCCGCCTAATGATTTGTACAATTCGATTTCTGGCAGGACCAATGTAAATATTTATTCTTAAGAAAATGTTCACTGTAATATTTCACTGTCCCTGAACTGGTTAGTACCTGAAGCGTAAAACTGACCCTCTGTGATGGATCAACTTGAGATATTTGTTTGACAAATTAATTTTCATCTGTGTATTTAATAGTTCCTGGATCTAAAGCGTTTTTTTTTTCATTTATTATGGTTTTTACCATTCTTGGTAATACTAACCAGAAACAAACAGTTTTTACAAATGTTAAATGGGAGCAAAACAATATTACAGACAAGACAGAAAAAACAGATAAACCATAAACATTTTAAAAATAGGTACACGGAATATAATACATTATAATCTTGCCTTAATGAAATAAATAATAAAGATACGATTTGATTTAAAGAATCCAATGGAGTGCAGATAGGGAAAAAGTTAATGAATTATAAAATTTACCACGTTAATACACCATTTGTTAGAGAAAATCTATATAAATGACTTAAAGTTCATACAGTAGACACTATTAGCCATATAAATTAAATAAAGAGCTTTAGCCCTACGTGTAATTGGATACAATAAATGTTTTCTTGCGCGCGGTAAAAATTAGAGTATTTAGTTGTACGGGAAAGTTTCCCGAAAATGTACGAAAAAAATAATAAAAAACGTTTTAATAAAAACGAACTACTTTGAATGACGTCACTGGTTCATACAAATCAAACTATGATATGAGAATTATAGAAGATTTCCGATTTGCTTGTTGTGGATGGATCAATGGGACGAACTGATCGAAAATAACCGGAAAAGAACCTCTGACGTTACACGCGGAGTTATTTCAGAAATATAAAATTTAAAAAATCGTGGCGCTGGTAATACTATATAAAGAAATTGAAGAAAAAAAAATTGGGGTAGTTTAATAGTCTATAAACAAATAAAAAATAAATAAAAAACCACTGACCTTTGAAAGAAACGAATTTCACATGAATACTTTCCACTACTACCAATACTTTCCAGTAAAAATGAGTTTTTTAAGTTGTGTGCCACTGTTTTATTCACGAAACACAATTTGTAATAACTTTTTAAAAAGTGTTTTTTGTTTGTTTGCTACGTTCTCCGTATTTAACAAAAATCTCGGTATGAAATTCTTACGTCTAAGATAACGCTGCTATCACTGTTACGATGATATTCACCAATATGTGCGGATAAAAAAAAACTTGCAGCCACTTCCACATAATCTTACTATAATGTATAATATCCATAATATTTTGTAGTAGGGTAAACCGGGGCATGTTGAACACAGGGGAATGTTGGGCCACCGTCACTGTATGAATAAGTTCAATGAAGCATTGGAAAACGGGTAATGAGACTAAGTGTAATTTATGAAAGACGCCGTGCTGTAGTCAGTTAGACTGCCAGCAGTGAAACTGGCGTCACTGGTTTGGTTTCCTCCAGTTGAAAAAAAAAACAATAAACATCATTTTCTATGTTAGTTTGGGTGTTGTGGAGTATTTTCATAACCTCGAGCCTCTAAAATAGAGGCTGAGCGGGTTATTACTTTAAAATAACATATATTACATGATACAGTATATTTTTATTTTGCTTTATTACACGGTGAGTATTTGTAGCAGAAAAACGAGTCGTGGTTTGACTTCCTTTGAGAAATATGACTTTTTTTATAAAAAAATAACAGGATACTTATTGTTACATAGATTAATGTTTTTACATACAACTCGATTGTATTTTTGTGGTATAATGATTGAATTTTTACCTTGATAAATATGATCGATTAAATAGCGGTTCGACTCACCCCGTAAACTGATTCAACACGCCTCGCACACGGTAATTGTTGATCCATATATGATTTATAAATATTATGTTATTATGCTTATTGTGCTAAATTTGTATTATTTCTATATTTTTACGCCAGATAACACAATTATATTTTAAAAAATACAATACAGAGTTTAATGGTTTCGAGTGTAGACCAAAACTTATAAAAAGTGTTTCAATACGCCCCGGTTTACTCTACACAAATGACAAGTCATTCCAAAGGTAGTTTTTGTGGTCGGTGATGACAGCTTTGATATAAATCAATACAAATTCTTTTCAGAACTCATTCACGGTCATATTAATGGTATTCATCTTCAAATAGTAAATAAAATGATGGCCAATGATGAACTGAACCGTAATTTCTATATTGTTGTAAAATGTTGTAATTATGTGTCTTTATTTAGTGTACACATGTGTTGGGATGTATCTAACCTTAAATATGGTATTGTGTATGTCATTCACACTAATCACTCACATGTCCAATGATTTGGACAAAATCATTCTTAGAATTTAAAAAAATATTTAAGTATGGATGCATCAACGTATTATTTAAAATACACGTTTACAGTTTATATATATATTCTTAGTATAAAATTCTAAACGCTATTAATAATTATTTTACTTATACTTTTTACTTGCAATTATTTCACTCTTATACTTACTTAGTTACTTATTTATAAGTAGTTTTAGTTTTCCTAATAATGGTATGTCAATATTGGTGTTTGTGGTACTCTTACGGAGCAGTTCTTTTAACAAGCATCAAGAAAGATTTGCAACAAATAGTCTCTAGAATGTATGATGCATGCTTGGAGAGCGAATTAGTGATGAACGAAAATAAGTAAAAGGTTATGGAATTCGCAAGGGGAAGTGAGGTTACTGATTGATTAATAAGTAAAAGAATTTGTATATTTGGGGAGCATATTTTCTAGAGAAGAAAGATTACAAAAAAAAAGATGTGAATGCGGGCAACAAAATGAATAGCGCACAGATCAAAGTACGAGTAATTGTTAGTAAAAATATGTCAATCAATCGCGTTTTTGTCCCAACACTTATATATGGTAGTAAAACACGAGACTGGCAAATGAAGGAAATGATCATAGAAAAGCGGTCGAAATGCGACCTATTAAACGAATGTTCGGGAAATCAACGTGTGACGGGGTTACGAATATCAGGCGAGAGTTCAAATCTGAAAAATGTGTAATTGATAAAATTAAGAAAGGGTCACTGAGATAGTTTGATCATGTAAAACGATTAGATGAAGAAAGAAAGGTAAAACCGATATATATAAACCGAGAATGAGCGGTACCGTAGGACGAGGACGACCAAGGAAAACGTGGCATGATCAGATAAATCAAAATATTAAGACTGGTCATGTCAAAAGCAGACAGAACCGAAAAATATGTACGACAAAATGTATGAATTTAAAAAAAGCAGCTAAATTCTCATGTCATAAGTCCCGGTACCCGGTACGCGTGCTATCATTTTAGAAATGTTCTTTCAACCACCGACCCCCCGTAATGGCGCACAAGGCAGTACATCGTTGAACCAAGTATCTCGATAGTAAAAAATAAAATAACCCATGCGTTCTTACGATTCGCCGAATTCTTACCTAAATATTTTTCAATGATTTTGATAAAATTATAAATAAACTTATCAATAAAACTTCTTGGTTTAGTTTTAGTTTTTATTATTTTGACCAACGAACGCTTTTGCCTAAGTAGGCATCTTCAAGACTGGTAAATTGTTTACAAAGTTTAAAACAAGACTTAAATAGTATATTGCCTCCTGTATATTAAAAAAATGATAAATCTAATTTTGCAACCCACTTAAACTCTCCCACACTTTTGATAGTGAAAACATTGTTTAATTATTACATTTAAAAAACAAAGGGAAACATGAGATAAACTAGAATCAATAGAAATAAATAAGATAAAAGTTAGTGCAGTAAAAATTAACCAGCAATCGCAATTATCGAACTCTCCTTTACTTAAATCATTCATTTAATATATAACTACGCTCCGTTTTATTTATTTATTTACTACTAAAATAATATAACCAACATAAAATTAAATTAATATATTACAACAGAGATGAAGAACATTTAAGAGAAGGTAATATGGAAGTCTTGGCATCTACAGGGCTTATGACCAGCCATTGAAAGGTCATAAGCCCTGTAGATGCCTAGACTTCTATATTACCTTCTCTTAAATGTTCTTCATCTCTGCTGTAATATATTAATATAAACAGCTCCCCAGGGAGTTGAATTCAGTCCTTGTCTACAAAAATTTGGACAAACTCAAAATATTGTTGGTAAAATTAAATATCAAAATGAATTACTTTATTCTATCAACAAATGCATTATTTGAGTATGTATCTTAAATTTGTCATTTATCTATTGGTATGTAAACTTCCCTGTCATAAAATCAAAGAAGTGTGCTAACCCAACCTGTTGATGTGTTTTTAGTCTACATTATGTGTTTGTGTAGTCCTCAACTCTGGACTATTTAATTTATATGTAGTCGGTTATCAGGCTTCCCATTGGGGATTTTAGATCACTTGATGAAGACGTTATTATTTAATAGAATAATAATTTAAACGCGGACACGCGCCGTATGCAGATCTGGCGCTGGTGATGCGCGCCTGGTATGCTCCCCCAATTAGTCGGCCGTGTGACGGTCACAGAACATTGCGCGAGACGGGCGCGACGGCAACTCTTTTACGTCTTCTGCGATCCTGGTAGTTTGGGAAGAATTCAACGGGGATTTAAAAACTTTAATGTATGTTTTTTTATCGGGTGGGACATAATGATTAATAAGTAAGTTTTTAAGTCGAATTAAATTCCAACAAAACTGTCACCTTAATAAAGCGAACGCCTAGATGTGAAAGTAATGCCGCTAGGTTCTCTCCTATTAATAAATAAGAGTATCTAGTCGTCAGACACAGATTATATGCGTCAGAAAGTTACCACTCTAAAAAAAATATTTGGTTATTATATTTTTTCCATCTGTTTTACTATCTTTCCGAGTGTATGTATCGAGACGTTATAGGAGCCGGCTTTGTAGTCGATCGGTAGATACATACGTACGATAGCTAAGCGTACCGTCTAGGCGATTTCCAAAAGCCATACAAAATTCATGTTCAAGCGAGAATTTTTTGCTTGAATTGGGATTAATTGGAGTTTATAATCGCTTTGAAGTAAGCCCTTTTTATTAAAAAAGCCTATTTAAAATATGAATAAGAACTATTTTAAATATTGATGACGTAAGGAACGCGGACTAATTGTTTGCGGTCATTCCATTGGCTTGTTTTGATCATATGATGTCGACATGACAAGTAGGAAGAACATACCGAGGTAAGATACAGATAGTACAGAAGTTAAGTATACCGTCTCGATATATACAGATGAAGATAGCGTTCATAATCGAGGCACTGGACTGGTACCTGGAAATCGATAAACCGATGCAGTTTCCTACGCACCATCAGGTGCGAATATGATGATGATGATTTCATATTTTTCCTGACCTGACTGCATCATCGTTCCATCTTGTAACAAAATGTGTACTAATCCAAATTGCCTCATACACCAGGATAGGGAAAAAAAGAAGAAAAAAAAAACTCGATGATGCATTATTCCCTTTTCACACCGTATGGTGCATACAACACGGCATTGGTACAAAAACCACAGCTTATCTGAATCTTTTTTGTTACATGAAGGTAGGATGATCAGTCTTTCGCTTCAGATGCCAATCCTAGGACTGAATCCGAACTGTTCTAGTGTATCTCTTCGTTCTAGTAACGAAATAACATTTTTTTACCAATACCAATTCACCTCTATTTTTTGGCCTCCTTAACAGTAGTAGCTGCACGAATGTGGAATAATCTACCCATCAATGTCAGAGACGCCCCTTAAAGAAGGGAAATAAAGATTTACATCTAAATCAAGATTTAAATGTCAACATCTGAAAATCTGAGTTTTCTTTTCTCCCCTTTCTTTCCTTCCCATTCCCCTCCTCTCTTCATATTATAGTGTAGATTTTTAGTCAGGTTTATGTAAAAAAAAGTGTATATTTATTAATGTCTAGAATACGTCCATACACCTACTATTTATTTTCTCAAACTAAACAGTTTAGGTAGGTAGAAAGAAATTACCTTAAAGCAATATGCCGCTCTTATATGTACATAAATATATAAAGTGTTTAGTAAATAAATAAATAGTGTAAAAACACATTTTTGTTACTGTAATAATTCACGGTTCTCTGAATTTAGGGTACCTGAAAGGCATTTCTTGTAGTGGTTAGTGCGTTCACCTATCATGCTTGAGGTCCTAGGTTCGATTCCTAGCAAAGTTAACATGAAACATGAACATGTCTAAAAGGTAGTTTACGAATTTTAATCATCATACCTGGACTCCTGGACTGAAACCAGAAGTGTAAGATTGATCACCTTGTCTCCGTGTAACAGAAGATCTTGATGCACTAATCGCGTACCAATGCTGGGCATATTATTATATCTTTTATGGGCGAACATAAGGGTATAACTGCAAAAGTGCAACTTTTCGGAGGAGCAAAAAAACGCTATTATGAACCCAATTATTTAGCTTTAGAACTTATATTTTGCAAAATGGGTAATTAATTACAAAAAAAAATATTTGTGTAACAACATTCAAGTAATTTGTACAAATAACAGAAATATTTCAGATATATTTATTTAACTTTGTGTACACAATCTTATTTGTACATTGGCGGGCTTATTGTCAAATGGCAATTTCTTCCAACCAACCAATAAAATTATAGTTTTATTTTTATAATTCAAGTTACATAACATAATCAATAGAAAGTAAAGATTAAACAGATAAATATATATTAAAAAAAAACCTATTTGTTTATAAATTACCTTAAATCAAAACTATTACTCAATGGGAAAAAGGAAAAAAGAGGAAAGAGGAAAGGAGGAGAGATTAAGGAAGAGAAAGGAGATGTTTCTTCAGACGTGATTTAAACAAAGATAATGTAGTGACATATTTGATGGTGGATGGGAGATGATTCCACAGTCGAGCTGCATGAACACTATATGAGAAGAAAGAGGAATTGTGGATGAATATTAAAAGAGTGTCTTGAGAATTAGAACGAAGAGATAAACCATGAACTGATTAGCGTTGAAATTTTTCACGCAGGTATATAGGTAGAGCGTTAGGACTATGAATTACACTACTTGAACCATTAAATATGAGATAGAAATGAGTCTACTTATATTTCTGAGACCATCTTGTACTATTTGTGCCACTGAAAAGATGACACATATGTGCCTACTTATTTTATTAAAACCAAAGTTTAATAAGCACAAAGTTGTTTATTCATGTTTTGAGTAGTCATAGAAGTGTACTGTTAATACTTTTGATGCAGTTACATTACATTTTACATTTTTTTTGCACCACCACAGGCCAGGAGGCCTAATTACAGTGGTGAATTACATCACAAAGCACCCAGGCTTGAGAAAAATCACATTTTTAATTTGTGTGTTCTCATCGGGAATCGGACCCGGAACCTTCCGTGCGTGAATCAAGCATCTAGACAACTACACCACGGAGGCCGCAGTTAATACCATAAGGAGCATTTTCGCATATAAATCACAAAATGAACAAAAATGCAATTATACACTATAATATTGTAAGATGTTTTACAAATAGCGCCTGGTTATGCATTCTGCATAGCATGACTGCTATATGTTTAAACATTAGAAGGAGTAATTCACATAATGATCCGTAAACTTAAATCAGCCAATGACAGGCATTGTAAATGCCTTGATTTCTATAATTCCATTGCATAAAGTTTCTCCATATCTGTTGAAATATTTTTTAATTGGTAAACGTATTTTATTTAAGTATTAATTTTGCTAGTGGTTTAGTGAGAATACAAAAAAAAAATACTATTCAACTGTACTGATCAATTATGGCCTTTTTTAAAAATATAGTTGCATATTTATTACAAAGTAATTTTTGAAAAATAAAATTGTAAAAAAAGTTAAGATTATTTTTAAGCGGGGAATTTTTGAAGTTGCGAAATTTAGGTAAGTGATCGGTTACAAAATTCATCATTCTGAATATGTTTGAACTTTTTTATGTTATATATAATATATAGGTACACTTCTACCATTACAATGGGTTGAATATAGCGGTAGTCAGATAGCAGATGAGACATTTGTAATTGTCAAAAATGTTTAAAAGAGCTGAAATACGACTCAATTTCAAGACGAAAAATCCACAAAAATATTTTAGTGATACTTTGTAATAATAAATTATAATTCTAAATGACGCTGATTTTTTTCTATTTGCACTTACTAAAATATTAACTAAATCTTTGGATAACTAAAAAAAAAACATTACAGATGGTACCTTTTGCAGTCTGACTACCGATAGTATTGAACAAGTATTTTTACTATGCCTAGTGAGAATAGTGGTGGTTTGACTTTGTGTGGAATGAAGTAATAAGAGGACGGACGCAGCAAACTCCGGTGACAACTGTCGTCAAGCGGAGGCGATACGGTTGGCTAGGCCATATACTGCGGATGCCTCCTGAGAGCCTTAACCACGCTTGCCTACTTAACAAGGCAACAGGTTCTGAATGTCCTGGACGTCCACTGCTGACTGTACGCTGGCAGTTTTTGTCATAACTTTGGGACGAGAACCTGACTTGGGAGGACGCAGAGGAGTTGTCAGCCGATAGAGATGCACGGAGGATCTTTTTGGATACCATATGCTCCAACTAGGGGAGCGGATATGGAATGATGATGAGAGGATAAACAGTGCCTAATATATTTGTTTACAATTTAATTTGACATACTTGTATTTGACATAATTGTACATTTTACCAATGATTTTTTAAATACATTTAATCTTCTTTAAGTACTAACATAGTCAAATAACTAAATGGTTTAATACAAATTTCAAAGATGTCGCTAAATAATAAAAATCAAAAGGTTATTTTACATAATATTAACAATATTTTGAGTTTGTCCAAATTTTTTGTAGACAAGGACTGCATTCAACTCCCTGGGGAGCTGTTAATATTAACAGTTACAACAGAGATGAAGAACATTTTCAAGAAATAAAGGTTTCAGCTCTTTAACTTCACACACATCAACAGATGAAAGAATTGAAGGAATGCAGAAGTTCCAATATGGGCAGAATGGTGAATGTTACACAGTGTGTAAAGTGACCACTTCAACCAGCTAATGACAGGTCATAAGCCCCGTAGGTGCCTAAACTTCTATATTACCTTCTCTAAAATGTTCTTCATCTCGGTTGTAATATATTTATATAACATAATAATATTCAGTGTGTTTATACTATTTGTTTCTGGCCAAAAAAAAACCCTTTTTTTTTATATGTTTTTTTTATATGGTAAATTTACATTTAAAAGGTAATTGTGCTCGAAAAAAAAAAAGTATTTTGTTGGATGTAAAATTATCGTTGACTGGATGCAGAACTATTTAACTATAACTTGTTTTTTTTTTAACAAAAATCAGTTTATAACGCATATATGTTCGCAAATGTTCTATTCACGCTGTACAGAAGTTTTAAATGTACGTTTGTAATATATTAACCACAATTATTATTGATGGAGAAGTATTTATGGTAAAAACGTATTTAATTTTCAAGTTAATTTATCTTCCGAAAGTTTTAAAGAAATGCAATTGAAATCTTAGAGTATATTATACTCTAAGGTTGAAATATAAAATTTATTTTTTTATGTATTAATTAATTAAATTTTTACAAGCTTTGTGGGTATTAATTAATTAAAAATTTAATTTAATAGCGCTTTACTTATTTAATTACTATTCTGTTTCCGAAAAACAACGTACTCTTTGAGCAAGGTATATATATATAAGCATCCATATTTTTTATTGATTTATTATAGGACTTACCAAGCCAATTTATGTGGCTTGTTGATGAAAATCGTTTACTTTAAAACATTATATTTTGTTTTCAGGCGTTGCCTAGTATGTGAAATAATTCAGTCAGATAAATCTCTTCACAACAATAAAGGTTTCAGCTCTTTAACTTCACTAAAATAAACAAATGGAAGAATTGAAGAAATATGGATGGTCAAGCACAGGCGAAATTGTGAATGTTAAACAGTGTGTAAAGTGGCCACTTAAACCAGCCAATGACAGGTCATAAGCCCTGTAAATGTCTAGACTTCCATATTCCCTCATTTAAGGTATTCTCCATCCCTGTTGTAATTTGTTAACATTATATTATGCTTTAATGTAAACGATCTTATCAAATAGTGTAAGTGTAATCATATATTATGATTACACTATTTGCACAATAATTATTATTATTAACTTGTCTATAAGGAGCGAGATTTTTTAAACAATTATTGTAATTATTATTTTTTAATTACACTTTATCGCATCTATAAGATAAGAATAAATAAATACAGAACAGGAAATACAAACTAAAGGGGATTCTAAATGAAAATATTAAACTAATTATTCATAGGTGGCGCTTTAACATTTTTTATTGAATAATGCAATTTTTCGTTTATTTTCAATGGAAATTTTACAAAACTTGGTTTGCGAAAATTTTACACTATATTTATTTATTTATTTATTTATTTATTTACGGACAAAGTCCATTATAAAAATTACAATTAAAAGAAATTTTTACAAAGGAATAAAAAAATATAAGGAACAGAAATAAGATGATTGATTGTAACAATACCATAACAATATAATTTAGGTGCTTTTCACAAAATGGTATTTTTTTTTTGTTTTGTACACCATTTTATGAAAAGGACCTAAATGTTACTGTAATGGTATTTATTGCACTCAATAGTGTAAAGTTTCCGCAAACAAAGTTTTGTGAAATTTCCATTGAAAATAAACGAAAAATTGCATTTTCCAAAAAAAAAATATTAGAGCGCCGCGCTATCTATGAACAATTATAATATTATGTTAATAAAATTTGTATAAAACCACTCACTGACTTATCTGTCCACCGGTTTCGAGACGTAACCCGTCTCTTCGTCAGGACAACAACACTACACCAACATGCAAATATCACTACACACCTTCACCATAGTAGATTTGCAAAAATATAAAATCGACATGCAGGTTAGACACATGCTTATAATATTAAAATGTTAAAATAATATTAAAATGTTGGACCACAAAGTTAATGCTTTGAATATTAATAATATATTATTATAATTAGTTTCATATTTTCGTTTAGAATCAACTAAAATCATATTAATTTGAAAATTGTTTTATTATAAATTGAATTTGTTACAGTACCTAATGACAAAGTAATATATAAACGAATGCATATTTTAATTTTAAAAAAATACTGTTAAGTCGACACGAAAGTCATTAAAATTTGGTTATTCAGTCAAAAAGTTCCATAAAAATACAATCCGTACATAAACAATGATAACCAGTAGGTCCCGGCAGTGATAAATTTTATTATTTAAATGACTTGCGGTTCCATACGGCAATCAGTTTATTTTCAATTGAACTCATTATGATGTGACAGAAATTATTACTGATACTTTTGCTTTAGTCAATTTTATCAGAATAGCATATTAAATGCTATTGATAAGTGAATTTATAATGCTATGCTACTTTTTCGTAGTGATCTAGAAAATGCAGTCTTCTGTTGCTCCAGCTCCAAATTTTTTAAATGATCGGCAATCTGACTTTACAGATTACAGATTAAATCTTACTGTGTGTTTCCAAAATGATGCTTTCCGTATTGCTACGTACTATTACGATTGTGAATGCGTTGGGAAACCTAACAAACCAAAATGTATTTTCTATTTAATTGAAAGTAAGAGAAATCATTAAATTGGCTGGAGCGATAGTAACCAATAAAAATGTATCAAATGTAAATAACGAAAGCAATAGACACTATAACTAATATAATGTTTTTACTGTTTGTATTTTTTATATTTTTTTATTACTTTTTATTAAAATTATTCATTTTTTACTCTTTTTATTATTGTATTTATTGCTTTTAATAAAACTGTAAGTAACTGTTAGTGGCAATAAGTCTGACATTTAACCGTGTATATATAAAACTGTCTTAACTAAAAATTCAATTACGAAGTCTTGTTCCACTATGGTATTCTTTATAAATTTAATAAAGTCACTAATGTTAGTAAACACTTACATGTCTTACAGTTTTGAGACGAACCCGTATTTCCGTTATGCTTTAAATACAAATGATATAAGTAACGTCAATTTAGATCAATATTATCATTATTTAAAATTATCAAACTATCATTAAATCATTTTATTCCGTCTATGTCTCCGAAAGATTAATTACATATAGTCATGTGAATAAAGTTGATGTAAATTCTCGGATTAAAAAAATGCAAGTATTTTAGTAGTTGCTAATATGCTTATGCTATTTAAAAGTATTATGATTCATGATTTCCGTATGCTAACGCTATTTATGGAATCACTATACTAGTAAATACCTAGTCAGTGGCTACATGGCATCAGTCGATCGTATTATTAACGTCTATATTGTACAACTGTACACTGCGCAAAAATAATATTATCTCGACATGGCTCTTCCAAAGGTGAGGGTTTTGGAGGGAGAGATGAAAGGGAAGCAGGAAACCTCATCAGAAGGGGTAAAGTATTACAGCTTTAAAGGGATTCCATTCGCAGAACCTCCTGTGGGAAGCCTCCGATTTAAGGTAAAATCTATTTATTAAAAAATAGCATTGTTAACATATATATTATAAATAATTGAGTACATAGTTATTTATCTTACAAAGAGTACTTGATACTAAAATTTCAGGATAACTAGTTAAAAAAATTATTTGAAGGCAATATGATATAATTCAGAATGTTTTGAGTGCGTGTGGATATCGAAAAAAATATTTGGATAAGGTATTTTCCAGTATCAAAAATTAGCCTAAAATATAAATATACATATTCTAAGTCGTATGAATGAAAAAAAATACATGTTTAGTCGCTTATTGGTAAGAGAAAGAATCTCGCTCACGTATATATATTAAAGTATCGCTTATTTAAGCGATACTTTAATATATATACGTGTACGGTTTATTTTATTTATTATTTTTAAAAACCCGTTTACGTTATATATAAAAAAAATGATTAGGTCTATTCATGTTGTCTCGTCTGGTTAGTGTAGTCATTACGTACTTTTACAGGTTGATTTTAAATTTGTCTCTAGTGTAATTTTTCAAGTGAGGTCATTATAGTGTGCAAATATCAATGCATAGGATTTTTTACCGTCCTTCGTTTGTCTTTGTCTTTGGTTTTTTAATATGGCTGTGTTGTTGTCTGATATTATATTTGTATATGTCAGCATTTTTGGTTAATGTTATGTCATTGTTTTGTATGTTTCCAGTGCAATTTGTGTACAATTTTTACCGTCTCAAATTTCAAGTTTTTTATGTTAAACTGGTGTGTTTTTTCGTACAGTTCAGTCGTAGTAAAGTTGTCTGTTAGTTTAATTATTACATTTTGTTGTCTTTGTATCCTTGTTATGTCTGTCTTGTTACCGGTTCCCCAGAAGCCGATCATGCAGATCAATTTGCTTTTAACATAATTAAGCTTCGAACGTCAGTTTGTAGTAGTTCGTTGAAGATATTAGGATTCGTATTGCGTACTGCCAGGGTTTTTGGTAGTACACGAGTACTGAGAATTCTTTATAACTCGTTGGCGTGAAGTAGACTCGAGTGGCTCGATGATTTGAGGACCGTGTAAGTTTAAGTACTTTCTTATGGTAGATAGGGATTTGAAAAAAAATAATCGGTCTCTCTACATGAGGGAGTGCGGATATTATCCATGGTTTTATCCCACTGAGTCCTCCAGGGTATGCTCGGTTACAGCAGTTTGAAGACCAGAAGGAATGTGTATTTAACTACGCACTTCTTTCGATTGTTGCGCGGTATTATTGACAACCCTGAAATTATGCGGAGCATTAGCTTTTATGTTCCGGATAATTACCTTAGACAGCGTCAGCATAGACTGTTTCACATTCCAATATACAGGACCAACTTGCCAATGGTTATGCCCGTTGGAAGGGCTATCTCTATGTTGAACACTATTACTTTGGACATTGACATTTTTCACGTCTCTGAGGGAGTTTTTCGATATAAGATTCTCTTACTATTTCAACATATTATTCTCTGGATATGGTATCCTTATGTGTTATTTTTATATATACCTTATTATTTTAATTATTTCTATATGTATGAATTAAGATATTTTATTTTGTAATGTACATATATATGAATGAATAAAATTGAAATGTTTTTCTCGTTTGGTGGTATGAGGTCCTCAATTTTGTAGAAGAGGCTATGTAATGATGCCATATGCCATTTCATTTACATTAAATTAAACTAAATCATTTGAACATAGAAAACTTTTTTAATATTACACAGGGCACAAAGTAAACGATTATCAGCCAACTACAGGTAAGCCGTGTAAATTTTGTCAATTTTAGATTACCTTACTTAAAAATTTTAATTTCTGTCATATTCAATCAAGTTTTAACATTGAAAAAATATTTTTTTTCTAATAACAATCCATACTACAGTGAACTTTTATTCTGCAAACAGTTATCATTTATCAATAAATGCATAAAATAATGTTGTTTATAAATGTTAGTTATCTTTGTACTCTAGATAACAAACGTATTTTTGTAATCAGGAAATTCAGTGGTACTTAAAAAAAACATTTGTTAAGAGAATAAGCGGTGTTAGAAAAAATATATGAAAAGAAAAGTAATAAATAGTTTTTCTGTCTCTCTCTCGCAGATACCATCCCGAAATAATGCAAAAAAGACAACACGTCGTATTTATTTTGCTTAATTAAAACTGAACCGATTTTGTATTATTTTTAAGGAAGCATGTAGGAATAAAATAAACTTGATCTTTGTTTTGTTTTTCAAAATTATTGACGGTACGTCCGAAGACGGCAGATAAAACTGAGCGATTTTTGGGTTTTTGGATGGTCCTAGCTCCCATAAAAAACAATTTATAAAAAATGGAAAAGACTGCAAAAACACGCTAATGGTAATTATCTATAATGTGTAAAAAAAGTCCTATTCTAGTACCATAATCCAGGGAGTAAATACGAGAATACATTTGTATGAAGAAAACTCCGACCGCTTTTCCTCTTAATACACTATCAAAGTAAGCAAAATAAAAAAAAAATATATGTATGGAATCATAATCGCTATGATTTTTTAAGTTTTGTTGTTTTGAAATTACTCCGTCCGTGACGTTACGAGTTGTCGTCGGTTGCTGACATTTCAAAGTATGACCCCTTAGCATCAAAAATACATTAAACATTGAAAAAAATGGCTCCTGGGAAACCAGAAAACTATTACAACACATCACAATGCTATAATTAATCGGTTATTGTTTACAAGAACCTATGACGTTTCAAAGCAGTTCATTTAAAAAAATTAAAATTTTATTCATTTTATTCATTTTATCCATTTTATCAATTTTATCCATTTTATCCATTTTATTCATTTTATTCATTTTATTCATTTTATTCATTTTATACATTTTATTCATTTTATTCATTTTATTCATTTTATTCATTTTATTCATTCTATTCATTCTATTCATTTTATTTATTTCATTATTTTTATTTATTTTATTTATAGTTTGGTTTGTTAGAATAGGGTATTATCACCCGGGAGGAATATCGGATTTAACACATTGTACATATAAAGGATTTCTCAAAGACTCCTTTAGTGTTTATAAAAGCTCTAATAATCAATAATTTCATTCATAAATTTCGTTTACTATTTTTAACATCTCTGAAAAGCGTTTCTATTCGGTTGGTAATAAATTCGATCATCCAAACCCACCCAACAGTACACCACGAATCGTGCATTTGTTTTGAATGTTGGTAATCCGAATAGAAATTGAAACGACGCGTATTGCTCTCTATGATTTTTTCCCCTTCTCTAGCCAACCTTGAAATAAATGGCGACCGTAAAATGGGGCGACATTTAAATCGTAAGGCGACTTTGATCAGCGGATATATTGTTTATATTTATCTCTATAACTACTGATCATTAATAAATTTCGGTCAATTTTAACTGTTTTTTTAATGGTAATACGGAATACGATTTAAATGAAATCGTTATATAACTTTATTTAAAGTAAGATTTCAAAAAGTTTGAAGTGGAATCGTCAAGATATTATTTAATTTTTTTAAATTTAGTAATAGACTTTTTTTAATGATACAAGTAATTTCGTAATTTGCATTGTCTTGACATAACTGGTACTTATATCACTGAGTGTCCATTATTATGATTGTTTTAATATTTTAATTTTTATTTAACGAATAATAAGAAGTTTTCTAAAATGAGCTGAAATTGATCATTTTATATGCATCTTTTTTTTGAGAGCGACATGATTCGAACTTATTAATAAAAGTTTTGAAACAGGGCCTACAAAAAAATATTTTGCTCAAATACTAAGAAAAGCTGTTACAAAAATTCGGGCTGCTTCCAACCATTACAAAATATTATTTGAAACACTATACAATGAATAATATAAAGTTAAACATCCTTCAAATCATTTAAGCAAGTTTTCCAGAACAGAAGGAAAATTTTATTTACCAAAATGTGGGGACTGGGGATTTTCCCTTAACATACGGGATTTCAGAATATAAATAAAAAATATTATGACTCAAATGAACGAGTCTTAAAGATTTTCTTTTAAAGGTGAGCAAATAAATGTGAAGCTTCGTTCTTGAATGATAACGGTGAAGTTATTCATCTAGTAAATCAGATAATTGTTACGAAATGCTTGTAAAAAAACCTCATACACATCAATTGCACTTCTTGTGAAATTTTGTCGAACATTGTTGAATATGGCCAATATTAATTTCCTAAGTATTTTTCACGTCTTTGTAAGAAACAGATAAACAGATACAATAATTGCTTTCCTGGAATAAAGTAATGGATTCTAATTCATTCGGTAAAATAAATGTTTTCAAAGCTGTGAAAGATAAGTTTTCACCAAATAAAAAGAACACAATTACCTCTCATTCTGTTTCGATAATAATGTCAGTCAATGAACAAATTCCTATACACAATAATACATTCATTAACTGATAATTTTATTCCATCAAAAGCAAGGTATCTTATTATCTTTATCAATTATTTAAAATATTTCTTAAATACATTTTTTTAATCACCATAATATTTTTCTTGATTTATATTTTAATCTTGATTTATATTTCAATTATTATTTTTGAGTATATATAGAAATTCAATTTTTTGGTTTACAATAATTAGAAAAATAATTTTTGTTTTATGTGGAATTAAAGTATATTATTTTTAATTATTTCATGAGATTCATTAAACGCTTATTAAATACACGCCTAATCATAATTTGCTGATACCTGAGTGTTTTTTTTGCAAGTAATTTACTATCGAAGGATGGATAATGTAATTAAAAAAGAAGTGAAAAGTTATATTTATAATTCTTTTTTGTGTAGCACTGACTTAAAACACCATTTTTTTATAATTTATATGTTATACTAAAAATATTTACCGATTAAAAATAAAATAAACAAATTATTGTAAAACGTCACTCCCCATTTTATACTCAAGAATCGTTTTTTTTTTTTACGTAAAGCAAAACGTTAATGTAAATATATGTATTAAATTAATATAAAATTGTATTTAGTAGTAATGTTGTATACGTTGTATACGTTGTATACTTATATTTTTTATCTAAATAAAGTAAAAAATAAAATGAAATGTTCAAAACAAACGCATAAAATCATGATGTATCAAAGCGACCCCACTCCGAAGGGTTGACTTTGATCACAAAGTTTTTATTATTTTCTCGCTCACACAACATAATATTTTCTCATTAAAAAAATAAGAATTTTAATTTTTCTTTTACGAAGGTTTGAAGTTCGAAACTGAACAAAGTCACCCCATTCCACTTACTCTACTCGAATCATAAATTTTTACGTAAAAACTATATTCGCATACGATGACGTCAAACTTGGTGACGTCATGAATTGTCTGTTTTTATTTATATTCAAATGAATAGACTTTAATCCTTTATATCTCCCTTATTTTGAACGGATTTTAATAAGAGTAGTACCGATTGTCTTGTGATTTTTCAAATTAATTTATTAGCTAATAATAAAAAAACCGTGATAATAGCCCATTGCTCCTACGGATCTACTAATGATCTCAATCTGTGCATACGCAGACTTATAAATTCAGTACTGGGCTTACCGCCTTATAAGAACTAACAGACTTTTCCAGTTCCCTTTTTCAGAATTAGACGTAGCGCAGCGAATTTTACTACGCAGGCGAAAGGTTATGTGTGAGTTTGGCGCGATTTGTTAGATGATATTAATGAATAAACATCGAACATATTCACTCGGATCGATAATATTAACAACAAATTACAAAAACGATTTTATTATATTTAAAAATGATTAGTGATTGTTTGTAAGTCGAAGTTTGAGGGAATTTGATTGGTTCCATTCAATATATAGATGGACTGCGCATGATTTTATAATATACACTCGTATATATACAATTTATATGTATATAAATATGATTATATATATCTATGTATATATATGAGTATATATTATATATGTATACAATATAACCCATTTTTGGGTGAAATTAATTTCATAAATAAACGCCACTATGTGGGGTACTGAAACTGAAATAAAATTTCTAAAACAGATCTAGTCTGAAAACAAGATTCGTGGTGTACTTGAGAGGAATTTGGATGGTATAATAACGTTTCATATCCAGGTGACTACATAAAAAATCATAAAGAAGTAGATCAGATTGCTTTTATTGTTTTAGGTAGCTTTATTATGTTTTAAGACTTGTGTGGTAATTTCAGGCACCCGTGCCCAAAAAGCCGTGGACAGGAGTATATGACGCTACGAAAGAAGTTAACACTTGCGCGCAACTAAATATGCTTGAAGGTATGAAGTTTGAAGGTTCAGAGGACTGTTTGCACCTAAATGTGTTCACACCAGAACTGCTAACAAAGGAAACAAAAAACAAACTTCTTCCTGTAATGTTTTACATCCACGGTGGAGGATTCGTAAATGGATCTGCCTGTACAGACTGGTTCGGTCCAGATTACATAGTGTCTAAAGAAGTAGTTTTGGTATCAATTAACTACCGTCTCAACGTTCTTGGATTTTTATGTCTAGATATTCCCGAAGTACCTGGAAACGCTGGACTTAAAGACCAAAATCTCGCATTAAAATGGGTACGGAATAACATAAAATATTTTAATGGAGATCCAGATAATGTTACCATTTTTGGTATCAGTGCTGGATCAGCATCCGTCGAGTATCAGCTACTGTCTCCAATGTCGAAGGGACTTTATAAACGAGCTATTCTTCAATCAGGCTCTTCATTAAACTCCTGGGCTAGGTCCAAAAATCCAGCTCTACAAGTGAATGATTTAATGGAAGCCTTGGGAATAACATCTGATGATCCCGATCAACAGTTGAAGTGCTTGCAAGAACTTGAATTAAATAAGCTTATTACAACGTCGTTTACAATCTCAAAAGAAAAAAGAATGGCAGAGGGTGAATTATTTCCTTTTGTACCAGTGGTTGAGAAGACTTTTGATGGAGTAGAATCGTTCTTAAATTCTGACCCGTTAGACATCTTAACTTCTGGAAATTACAACCGTGTGCCTACTATTACTGGAATGTGTGAAAACGAAGGAAGTTTCTTTAAACATATCAATGGTAATTTGTATGGAAACAAAAACTTTTCTGAATATATACCATCATCTTTTGAAGTGGATAAGGATTTGTTTAAACCCAAATTCCAAGCAACGTACGATCACAAAAGCGATTCTGATGCTGTGGATGCATTTTCTTCGGACATATACTTTGCTGCAGGCATTCAACATTCTTTAAAGTTGCGTTTGCAGAATAATAATTTTAAAAATTATGCGTACTTATTTACTTATGTTGGTAATATAAATCTAATAAGGATGTTATACAAGACAGATAATGGAGCTGCTCACGGTGACGATATGCTGTATTTAGGATCTTGTACATTAGCTAAAGACATTGAACCCACTGCCCAAGATATTGCAGTACGGAACCGCCATGTCCAAATGTGGACAGATTTCGCAAAATATGAGTAAGTTTCACCAATCAAATGTTTAGATTTTTTAAAAATCAGTATCGACATGGAAGCCAGTTTTTAAAATGCAATAATCAACTTCAATCAGTTCAATCTAAGTGACGAGGTCACGTTCCTTCGGTGTACTGTAAAGAAAGATCAGTAGATCAAGGGTAATAGGATTACAAAGAAATCGTTTTAAATTAACATTTCCGTTTGACAACGACTATGCAAAATTCTGAATAATATATATCTAAAAAAAACAAGAACTAAATCAGTTTGAGACTCTAGTCCAGAAAAGCATCGGAAACTGAGGACCTACGAAATGAACTATTTATATTTAAAAAAAAATTAATTCAATTCCTTTTGTTTTCAGGGATCCAACTCCTAAAGTAACTGATCTTATCACCACAAAATGGCTTCCGATAACAAACGAAAATTTTGTTTTCATAAATATTGGAAATCAACTGAGGATGGAAAGTGTTCCCTTCTTGAAGAGAATGCAACTTTGGGAGGATTTATACGAAGCATCTCAGCTTTCGGTTGTAAATGTTTAATCAAAATGTAGAAACATTCCGAGAGGAATCGGCAATTCCGCACCGTACCGCAAAGGTAGGATTACATTGTTGTGTCATGTTGCGGAGTGGTGAGGTACGTTGAGGGCTCTTTTGTCGTTTTTATTGATCATTTATCGTGTTTGCTTAGCTTGCTGTAGAGCTACGCAAGCACGTAGGTGCTATAATTTTCACCAGTGACCGGATTTCGTCGAGAATTTGACATCGTCGTGACATTTTCAGGCTGGTGGGAGACGAAACAAATGCTTATGTTATAAAATAATGAAACAAAAAGTCAATCATTTTTAATAAAATAATTATGGAAAAAAACGAGTTTAAATTATAATATATAATAATGTAGCAATAATTCCCTAGTACAGCCGAACGTAATCTGACACATCCAGACCGGCTTTTTTGGCTGAGTCGAAGTTTCGGCCAACTTTGGTCCGAAATTGAAACCGCAGCTGAAACTCGTTTTACTGGCCAAAACCGAAACTTCGTTTGGTCCCAAATAATTTATAAATAAAATCAGTGCCTGCCTATGGTAACATTAAGAAATATCTTTTTTTTTTTAAATATATATTTCAATATTTTTTTGCTCAGTAGGTTGATTATGTAAAATTCTGATGACAGTTTTGTATGGTCTTTTTAGTTCGGGTGTCCAATAAATTAGAATATTAATTTAATGTAGGCCGTACATCTTGTATTTATGAAAGGTGCATATTTTTTATACTGCTGTGAATTGTAAATGAATTCCACATTGTTATTCTTCTAAGTAAACAATTGATTTTTATTTTAGTTATATGGGATAGTAACACCAGTCAAATAAGAAAATAATCCAAATGATTGGGATATTTTGTTTACGTAAAATAAACAAATCGGTATCTATCTTAAGCATTATCAATAATGCTCTCAAATTAATATGTAATGAGATATGCAGGTCAACAAATAATTAACCAAACAAAATTAAATTTCTAAATGTTGGTTTACGTAAGAATTTTAAAATAATTTTATTTTTAAGCCAAGTTAGCGGAATTTTTGTGAATGGAATTTTCATATTTTGGAAGTTAATATCGTCGATTTCTTTTGGGTTTGACATGAATGAAGGGTGTCTTTTCTCTCCAATAATAATATTTAATTAACTTTAAAAACGCAAGACTGATAAAAATAGGCTGCAACTTGTGTAATCAGAGTACTTTTTGGTTTATGCTTTTTTGGTTTGTTATGTACAATTGATTTAAGGTTGGAGCTCCTACCCCAGTTAGAGATCAATAGAAAACACGAGGTTGATAGATGGTAAACTAATTGAGATGAGTCCCCACTTCTCATAACAACAAATATTATATTTGAAAGTATATTTGAAAATATGTAATATAAAGTATTAATCTTAAGGGGTGGAGTACATCTGCACATTCTCCTTTACACAAATATTTTAATTTTTCAGATTATTTGATCAAAAACAAATTTTATGTTGGTATAAAAGGTAACAATATTTATACGCATACTATATTGACAACTGAGATATATAAGAACCCTTTGAGACTGGAATATCTTTGATAACGCAGTATAACTCTTCTGTAAGAAATAAAATGGAACGGATCAACCGGAATCCACATTATGATAAATATAATGTGCGTTGTTGAATTTGTAAAAAAAAATCCTAAAACTTGAAAAAAAAATTAAAACAAAAAAATTTTCAAATTACTAAATAGTTACGAAAAGAGACCAGTTTCAATTCAAAACTTTAGTAACTAGAAGAGAGGTAAAAGACCTATTGTTTTTATAAAAGATTGGTAAATTAATGGTAAATTGGGAAGTTCTAGCTGTTTGAGTAGTACAAAAATTTGTGTTCCTAATAAACAAAAAAAAAAGAAATTCAAAAACATTTCATATGGATTTGTTCGAGAATAATGTGTCCTCCGATCCAGTGTCAAAAATATGCAGATTATATTTCGTATGAAAACAAAGATATTGTCATTTTTGCCACTGGATTGTTTAGGTTTAAAAAATGAATAGAATATGCTTTTTTATATAAATTAATGAAGTTATAGAGTTACAATAATTTAATTTGAATACTACTTTATTACTTTGATAGTTTTATTTAAATGTGTATTTTATTTTAACATATTACAACAGAGATGAAGAACATTTAAGAGAAGGTAATATAGAAGTCCAGGCATCTACAGGGCTTATGACCTGTCAATGGCTGGTTTAAGTGGCCACTTTACACACTGTGTAACATTCACCATTCTGCCCATATTTGAACATCTATATTCCTTCAATTCTTTCATCTGTTGATGTGTGTGAAGTTAAAGAGCTGAAACCTTTATTTATGCGGGTGAGATTCATCTAGTTGAATTATTTCTCCTTCATACTAGGCAACGCCTGAAAATGTTAGTTTTTCAATTTCTATACTTCTTCATGGACCGGGTGGATTTATCAACAAAATTTTGAGGCATCTACAGGGCTTATGACCTGTCAATGGCTGGTTTAAGTGGCCACTTTACACACTGTGTACCTTCTCTTAAATGTTCTTCATCTCTGTTGTAATATGTTAATATAAACAGCTCCCCAGGGAGTTGAATCCAGTCCTTGTCTACAAAATATTGTTGATTAATTACCTGGTCCATGAAGAAGTATAGAAATTGAAAAAATACTATTTTCAGGCGTTGCCTAGTATGTAGGTGAAATAATTCAATAAGATGAACCTCACCCGCATAAATAAAGGTTTCAGCTCTTTAACTTCACAAACATCAACAGATGAAAAGAATTGAAGGAATATGGATGTTCAACTATAGGCAGAATGGTGAATGTTACACAGTGTGTAAAGTGGCCACTTAAACCAGCCATTGACAGGTCATAAGCCCTGTAGATGCCTAGACTTCTATATTACCTTCTCCTTAATGTTCTTCATCTCTGTTGTAATATGTTAATATGAACAGCTCCCCAGGGAGTTGAATCCAGTCCTTATCTACAAAAATTTGGACAAACTCAAAATATTGTGTATTTTATTAGTTTTTTCATGTGTACACTAGATGTATTTTATAAAAATGAATAATTTTTATAACAAATTACAACAAGGATGGAGAATACCCTAAAGGGTTGATAAATAAATTTTCAAATAAAAATAAAATAAATATGCTTTTGTTTTATATGGTAGAATATTACCAGAATAAAACAGTATAATGGTTATTATTATTACTAATATTTTCGAAATGCGATCTCGCAGGCGAATAGTAAAACCATGTAAGATAGGTCCACAAACACGAGCTGTGCTTTGTGCAAGGATGAGACGAGCATTATCAGCGTCGGGTGCTGCGTTAGTTTGGTCATGCAGAGCGAATGGACAGCGAAAGATCGGCTAAAAAGATTTACGATGCGAATGTTGATGGGCGCAGAAAACAATGCTGACCGAGAAAGACATGGCATGACCAAATCCAACAAATACTTGAATTTGGACACTTCGGCGTGCGTGTATGGAGTTCTATGGAGTTCTATCTTCTCTGTCTACCGCTAAGGGGAAATGGCGTGACATGGTTGCCATGAAATATTCATTAAAAATATATTTTTACACTGAAATATATCATAGTCCCTCGACTGGCACCTGAAGCGTAAGACTTATTGTCTTGTTATTTTTCAAATATTCAGGTTTTGAAAACATTGTATAATTCCTTGGTAAGATGTCGCTTGGAATTTTGTTCCATCATCTGGTCGCCAAATGAAACCACGTTTTCCTCAATGATAGAGAGGGTGCAGAAAATTTTTCTGCGTTATCTGTATCTCAGGGAGTATGGATATTACCCGTGGCTTTTTCCGACTGACTCCTTACTAGGAATGCTGGGTTACCAATTATTGTTGGGGAGAAGGGATATTCATTTGGGTGTTCACTTTTTTCAACTGATTAATAAAATAAATAAAATTTTAAAAAATGTATGTTCCTTTTACATGAGGTTTCTTTTTCTCTTCTCTTTCCTATGTCTATTTTGTAATGTATTGAGAATGAATTGAATACTCTGTAATGTTCTCAATGTAAATAATAATACATAAATGATATGAAAATCTCGAAAACAAAAAATGGCCGAGATACGCTGCGGTTAGTGCATCAATGCAGAATGCAGTCCCCTGTGCACTATTAGGAGCTATTTAACGCCATCTTTTGATAAACTGTGCAACTAAATTTAATTTTAGTTATGTTTCATCAACTTATTGGCTGCTAGAATGCGGAAAGAGTTTAGATTGTTTTGTACAGAGCTCTACTCTTTCGACCTTGTTTTAATTTTATCTTCATTGTAACATTGGGTGTTTAAAAACATTATGACTAAACATATTTATTTTGAGAGTTTTTTTTGTTTAGTCTCACCAAGTAAGTCTGTAAGTATCGAGACAGGAATGATTTTGTTTTCAAAATACAAACGTTAGTAAATATTTTTATATAACATGGACATTTACAGACCTTTCTTTGCTAGCCTCTCCGTCACTACACACTTTTCAATGTAAAACCAACGTGTTGACAGGACACCTGCTGTTAGAAATTAATGCCAACGTGCATATTTTATGATGATGATGAGTATTTAAATAAAAAATATGCTTAACTAATATCAGCATGTGAGCTAACCTAACTTAACCGTGAGTTGGAAAAATGGGGCATAAGGCAAAATTAAATTTAATTAATTACATAATAGTATTTTTTATATTAAATCATTTAACTATGTAATTATAAAATCATTAATACAAATTTAATATGCCGACTGGTTTCAGAACACGACTGTTACTTTGCCAAGGATTTAAAAATATACGACCCCACATACGTAGATGCATGGCAATGATATTTAAATTAAATTACTTAAATATTATTATATATAAGGAAGTAGGTATTTTATGTTTCATTAATTTATAAAATTTATTGAATTTTGTACATTTACAATATGGTAATTACAGAATTTACTTTCTTTCGATTATATAGGAGTTATAGGACCTTTACCCTGAGCTGAGTAAAATGAACTAGAGACTATAATAGACTATCAAACTAAGTAAAAATTAAAAATAAATAAATTTATGTATCGTATTTTTATTTCACTTTTAATTTTTATTTTTTTTCTTCGGAAAGCCAACAGACATTTATAAATTTATACGATACAACTATATTATAAATACATATCATAAAGTCCAATTAGAGGCTTCCACATAATATTGTTATTGTTGTCACATAAAAATTATGCATAACATAAAATAACTAATCATACAAAACTTGCAATATTACTAAAAATGTAAATGCAATACATATGATTAAAAATATATCTACTTTTGAATATTGGTCACATAGTTGTACATTATAATATAGATTACAACTATAGTTGACCATACAGTGTACATTTATTATGTGCCTACATGTATGTCTGAGAACTACATATCAGATGTTCACATCAAGAATATTGAATCAGTTCAACATCGATTTTTAAGAAAGATAGGCTAGAGGTTGGGTTTATCCAGAGACCTATATACGTATAATGATTTAGAAACTACTTTGAATATATTTTCTCTTCAAGACCGTCGAAATAAATCCGACCTTATAGTCATATTTAAAATTCCCAACTCACTCTTTGATGCGCCTGAACTACTGTGCTTAATAAAATTAAATATCCCAACTAGAAACCTCAGACAAAACTTACTCTTTCATACCGATAACCATAGAACTAACTATGGTTTTCATTCCCCTATGCCCAGAATTCTTAGGTCAGCCAACAAACATACCAGTCTTGATTTCTTTGATAACAAATTGTCTTCTTTCAAACGATCACTGAATCAAATTCAATTATAAACACCTCTCTCCCGCTTCCACTCCCACAAAGTCTTCTATAAACCATTGAGTCTTTCTAATTTTGTTATAATAATTTTCTATGTATAAATGTGTCCATAAAAATGCCCATTGGGCGTATATATAAATAAATAAATACTATGCATAATATAGGCTGCGGATTTAAGACGCAACATCATAACTTGAATTATTTTTGGAAATTTCATTTTTAAAGGATGTTAAAGATATGTTATTAATATCAATACAATTAAATTTCTGATTACACATATTGGCAGGTTCTATTTACAAATGAATTTTGAAAAGATTTAGTGGAACATTTGGAAATTTTAAATGGATATTGTTTTCTGGTCTGCGTTACTGGGACTCTAAAATAAATAAGTGATAGAATCTTAGGCCAATCTATCATGTTATTAAAAGTTTTATACATAAAAATGGCGTCAGCCATGTTCCTGCGAGTTTGGAGAGTATTATAGGCGCAATGATTTCTTAACGTTTCGTAGTTTGAAAACTACTCCACCAGTGACGTCAGAAGTTCTAGAAGATGAGTTCTGCGGATTGGTGTATTGGCTTGTATCATCTATCTATCTATATTCGGAAGGACTTGTGACGTCATTCAAAGGAGTTCAATTTTATCATTTTTTTCATACATTTTCGAAACACCGCCATACAATTAAATGCTGCAATGTTTCTCGTGGTAAGAAAATATTTCCTTTTAATAATATTTCCTAGCACTTAACTTCCTTATTGAGGTTTTAAAATAAATTACTTTTTTTTTAGAACAGATATTTGTTTTCTTGTAATTTACGTAAAGATTTTTTTCAATTTTCAAACTCTTTTAAAATATTCGAGAGTAGTTCAAACCTCGGAGATCCAGAACTCAACAATTTATAGCGTAATTGATTAGACACCACCTCACGTACGTAGGGTTTCGGATTTGATTCCCGGTGAGATTACAAAAATCGATATTTAATTTTTTCAAAGCTGTTCAGTGCGGTAATTCACAATGTGTTTTTCCAAGAAGGTAATCTGGAAGATGTTTTATATTATGTAAAGTAATTATATAAACTACTAAATGAAATGCAAAAAGCACCGTAAATGCCTAAACTTTCATATTCCACGTTTAAAGAAGTTTTTCGTCTTTGTTAAATATATCTCAAATTTACAAAAATTTGGTCATGTTTATTAATCTTTATATATATGATTCCTCTGTACGTGTGATGTCACTAAACTCCTCCTTAACTATTTTATCTTATCAATTAGCAAAAAGAGTTAACACAGTCTAAAGAACTACCTATTTAATTGAAGTCCCCAACATTTTCAATTTGTACACATATTTGACTATCCGTTCTTACAGTTTAAGCCTACGGGGATTAAATTACTGCCATAAAATTTTGAATGAGGCTCTAAGTATGTTGGGATTTATTTGTAGGGTTACTAACAAATTTAAAAGTATCACACCAATCAAGTCACTTTATTGCTCCCTGGTTAGAAGTCGTTTAGAATATATTTCTCCAGTCTGTTCGCTGGTCGCACCATTATCGTGTACATTCTGATTCACTTGAGCGCGTCTAGAAGAAATTTCTAAAATATATTAATTTCAAACTTTATATTCCAGCTGCTTTATTTAATTATAATCAATTGTTAACTTCAGCAAATCCTTTAAGACTTTCTGATAGAAGAATCCTAACTGACATAATATTACTTTATAAAGTGATCAATTCATTGATTGATTGTCCTAATTTGCTGGAGTTGGTGTGTTTCCGTGTACCTGGTTGACATACCCGCCACAGATCTCCTTTTTATTCTGCAAGTTCTAGGACCAACTATCACATGCACTCGCTTATTCCTAGGCTTCATAGATATGGCAATCAGTATGAAGATAAGGCTGATATATTTGGTTCTGGACTTGTTAGTTATCTGACGTGTCTGATTTCTTTTTTTCTCTCGCAATATTATTCTTAAACTTTTCTTTATATTTAAAAATATTTTTCCTTTTTTTGTTTTTTCATATTTATGTATTTATTTCGTTAATGTTTTTGGTTGCTTATATGTATTTACCTACTTGTTACTATTGTTATAGTTATGCAGTTTTATAATTTTTTGTTATGTATTTATTTATGTATTTTTTTTTCATATTTATGTGCAATTTATGCCGTTTATGTAGTAAAAATAAATAAATAACAATACGCCACTCGCAATTTTAAACAAATGAAAATGAACCGGATTTAACGTTGATTCCATGGTAATGAGGTTTAAATTCCTGTGCGCAAGTATAAATGACAGACGCAGAAAAATTAATTGTAGAGTAGTAATTATATAGATGACTCTCATCCTTTTTTAAAGATCTCAACACTGGCAAAGCAGTGGCAACACTCTACAAATGAGGTGAATAAACCTTAGAGATAGAAGAATACTTTAAACAAAATAAAAAAAACAATTAGGTACTGTGTGTATTGGAAATCCTTTGTTTTTTGTAACAATTGTAAGTTTTCTCCGAAGTACCTAATTAAAGAAATTAATTTTGTATTCACCCGTTGAAGCCGTAGAGAGGCGTTGCGCCAACGATACTGTTTATCTATTTTTAGTGTTTAACCGATAACCCGTAGTTATTGTACTAAAATTAATTGGTTTTATCCGCCGTTTACCGTTTATGTTATACTCAACAAGTCGAGCCAGTATATTGGAAATGGTAGACAGAAGTAACTTGTTGATCAAAGTTCGTTAGGATCGCCAGTCTTGCGTGTGATTTTGTTGGAAAACCGCGTCTGTAACGGGAGTACTCCATAAAGTGGGATAAATTATTTACAAATAAGTGTTACGGAGAATTTATCCGGTTAGTTTTTCAGATAAAAATATGTTATTTGTTACAATGGAAGGCGTTTGTTTATTCGGTATTCGGTCACGCCTTGTCAACGATATGTTTTTATGAAAAACAAATAATTCCATACACCTACTACTAGCGTTCGTTTATATATGAAGGGATAAGGCCATACAAGATAAATGTCAAAACAGAAAGTTTTGAGATATAATGTTTTTAAATTTTCAAACCGCTTGGATATTAAAATTAACTTTGTTGCAACAAAGAAGGAAAACATTTTTGTGAAGGTAATATGGAAGTCTGGGCATTTACAGGGCTTTTGACATGTTATTGTCTGGTTTAAGTGGCCACTTCACACACTGTGTAACATTCACCATTCTGCCTATGATTGAACATACTAAACATACTAATTTCCTCAACTCTTCCATCTGTTGACTTTTGCGAAGTAAAAGAGCCGAAACTTTTATCATGTGGGTGAGATTCGTCCGGCTGAACCGATTCACCTACTAGGCAACGACTGAAAACAATTTTCCGATTTCTTTACTTCCTCTTTTACTAGGTAGTTAATTCAACAATGTTTTGAGTATATCCAAATACTTGCAGACTGGGTGGATTTTCTCCCCAGGGAGTTATATTCATTCCCTAGTGAAGAAATTCAGCCAGTCTGAAAGTATTTGGACACACTCAAAATATTGTTGGATAAAGGAACCTGCTTAGTGAAAATAGCTTATACAATTTTTTATAATCCGAAACGGTTTTCATCAATATAAAATTATGCTTTATTTCCAGTATTTAACTGACGTTCACCCTTTATTCTCTTATGCATTTTTTAGTTGGCTTCGTAGTGTATGGTCAGTGCATTAGCCTACCATGCGAGAGGTCTCGGATTCGATTCCCGATATGGTTGATAAACTACCAATTTAAAAAGGGTGTTTTCATACTGGAATATTTCATATTTCCTGGATTGGTACCTGAAGCTCAAGATACGCTGCGTTTGTTGTACCAATGAAGTGGCCTATGCACCATTAGGTGCGGAAACAGAATTATGATTATGATGCATTTTTTTCTCGTTTAATATCTCGAAAAGTAGTCTTTTAACTCTTGCGTGGCTGTGGTGTACGAGTCTATATTGGATACAAGACTTTATATATCTCTCTTATTTATTTAAATGGTGAAGTTGTATTTTTGTTATTTGTAAATGGATATTTCACACAGGATTTGGAAAGTAGAAGTTTCTAAAACTATTCTAGATTTTAGTACAAAAAATATTTATCCTTGGAATGCGAAGTATTCATTCATAAATACGAATGAAAGCTATACAAATACCACAATAAATCAGTTTTACTGTATTTATATAAGAGAACGAGAATATAACTTACAACGAGGAAAACAGAGACGCGGTTCCGTGGCCGGTATTTGTGTGAGAGACAAAAACAAAAGGAGAAAATTGTTCAATCAGTCGGTTATAGGCAGTGAGTGCACGCTAGTTAAATGACCGGCGTGTATTAATGACATGACTTTTAATTTATTTTGCTACAAAAGGCCTAAAATTAATTAAAAAATTTACATGTACATCATGGAAAAGGAATGATTTAGCAATATGTCACCATGTTTTTTTTTTTTTTTTAATAGACGAGCTACATAATTTTCTGTCTTTTGCTTGAGGTAACACAATGTTACATCACCGAGTGTAAAGGATTTTTTTAGTACAGCCTTTTAAGAGTTAAACAGAAATGTCCATGTGAACTGCCACTTTATCAGATCCTATTTTAAGTTTGAAATACATAAAAAATGACATCTATCCTTTATATCCTGTTCCCTTCGTATGCTCTGTGATTTATTATAATATTAGGCATTGAGCATAGGGCACTGCATTCGTACGGTAATGTTCTGTGTGTGAAATAGAATCGGAATCCTATACGAGAGCTTTTGTTTAATCATTATTTTTCCGTTAGCGCGTTCGCCTACCATGCTTGAGGTTCTGGGTTAAATTCCTGGAAGGATTTACATGAAATATTTATTGAAAATGTGCTTCTACACTGCAATATGTCATGTTCCTGGACTGGCACATGAAACGAAAGCCTGACTTGATTCTGAACCTTATCTTTATGTAATAGATGGTCGATATATGCAACATCAGGCTTAGGTACCAATGCAATGAGAAGTTGGATGGTGAGTTTTTAATGTCGGTATTTCGTGTTTTATAATGTATTTTATTATTTCTAGACGGTTTTGGAGTAGATACGTAACCAAATATGGCCAATCCCATAGTCAAGGTATTGGAAGGAGAATTAGAAGGCAGGGTGATAACTTCTTCTGAAGGAAATAGCTATTACAGTTTCCTAGGAATACCTTTTGCGGAACCGCCTGTTAAGGAACTCAGATTCAAGGTAAAATATTTATTTTATTTTATTTATTTTGAATCTTGAAGTAGGGCACACATAACCATATTCTTATGTGTTTAAATATGTCAATATGATCGGTCGCGTGGCTGATTCACTAGCCATAAGATGCACCCGAGTACATCCGAACGTAATCCCACATATCCCGAATGCAGGTTTCCGCCAATTTTCGGCCGAAAATGAAACACAACTTCGCTTGGTTTATATTTATAATTTGTTCAACACATGTTTCTTAGCCTTCACTTAGATTTTTTTTTTAAATTTCTTCATGAATGTGTTTTCCCATGACATAATATTTTTGTACTGCCTAAAATAAAAAATAAAAAAAAATAAAAAAAAAATAAAAAAATAAAAAAAATAAATAAAAAATAAATTCTGACATCGTCTTCTTTTATAAATGGGAGTCTGATATTTACCTTTTCTTCGAATAATATTTTGATCATGTTTATGTTAACGTTGATCAATGTTTTCGAAAATTCTGTGTTTTAAAAAAAAAAAATCATCATCATCATTCCCTTTCTGCAACTAATGGTGCATAGGGCACTGGATTGGTACACCAATCGCAGCGTGTCTCGATCAATTTAGTTGCATGAAGGTAAGGTGGTCAGTCTTACGCTTAATTAATAATAGTATACGGAAATATCACAGAATTGCTAAATAAGATTTGCTAATAAGTTTTTTTTTTGAAGGAATAACCCACTAAGCCTCTATTTTGAGGCTTGTCAGCAGGTGGGGTAGAGGGGATACGGAAGGAGATAATAAAAAACCACAGTTAGTACTTTTGATTCATTCAAAATCATAGAAAATGGTACAAGAACTTGAAGATGTGACCCAATGAATATGATTGTGTCGTGTAATATACAAATTGGATGAAATCTGTAGTCAAATTCAGAAAAAAAGAACAAGTCTTATTTTTCCATAAATATTTGAATAAATTCTGCGAGCGCATCCTACACCTGTGATACTGTTAACTGTCAACTTCAACTGTCAATACGTACTTGTTATTATTTGTAATCAATCTTATTTATTTCACTGCATTTTTCCGCTTCAAGGATGTCATTCTTTTTTGGAAACAGTAATTTTCGATAAGGTTCAATATCTATGTTATTTTAAAAACCTTATGCTGATTGTTGATCGCAGAGTATTATATTGTTTTAGCCCTTAAAATATAGCATGATTAGAATGACAGTTGTCAGAAAAACCGACGACATAACTTTGTAGTAACGTCTAAGAAGTGATTTATTTTGACACACGAAAAATTATTCGTATTTGGTATGTTAATATTTTTTTTAATACAATGCTTGACATATAATTTTTTTTATTTTTTATTTATTTTTCAAAAATATTTACAAAATAGTCTTAAATTAAAGTCCTGCTGAGTTGTATACATACAACTCGTCAGCAGGTTCTTATAAATTACATCGATTATTTACATTTAACCTACATTAACAATAATTTTACTAGAAAAACAATTACAGATTACATTATGAAAAATTAAAAACTATCACTAATACAAAAAACTTTTTTCTAAAAACCATAATTTGATCAAACGTCGCACTTCTGTATTTAACTCAGTATTTTTAATATTGTTAGGTAACATGTTAAATATTTTAGGTATACTGTATTGCAGTGTCCATTTGCCATATTTATTGCAGTATCTAGGAACAGCTAGCCCTTCCATACTAGTAAACCTGGTGTTGTAATCATGTACCAACTTGAGTTTATACTCGGAATGCGACGCATGCTGATAAATTAATTTGAATCAACATAAATATAAAAAATCAGCTTTAAAACTAAAAAAAAAACTAAAATAAACACTTACGACATTCTTACAAGGTTACATCATTTTGCAAAAACGTTAGATATGAATAAATTGATCAAATAAAAAAATAATTCATTTGATGTTGTTCATGAAAAAAGTATAAATGTCTTATTTTTTTTATGAATAATTGTGTTAAACACACTATAATAGGCTTGTTTTTGCGTTTTTATATCAATTTTCGGAAACAGAGTTTCATAATTGCATGAAATAACTGATAAAATCGATTTGAACAGTAATCAGTAATTTCCCATCTCCAATGAAATTAGTTTGACAGCTGTCATTTTAATCAAGCTATATTTTAAGGACTATAGTTGTCAGAAATCGCGTTGTCACAAGATAGATAGTTTTGTCGACTGTGAAAATGCCCGTTATCTGTCATAGCTTCAAAAACATCTGCGTACTGTGTGATTTGGCACAAGAATTATTACAAAAAACTGGACGAGATGATTGGCGTTTTTTTTATGAAGTCTGTAGGTATCGCATGCTTTTGAGTTAATGCGAAATATATGTTTTATGTTTAAGTATTTACCTAGATACGCAAGCAATAAACATAAAATGTGACCTAGGTTACAAAATACAATTTTACAAAACAATAAAAAGTTAATGTGTCATGTTTTGTGACAACATTTGTTTTGCTAGGTATGCAAATGTTTAATACAATGTTTTTCATATTTTTATGACATTTCATTAACAACATATTTTTAAAATTCAATAAGAGAGAGTGATTCTAGACAACAAACTGAATTTTACGCATCAATAATAATTTATTTCATTTGGACATACTCAAACATTGTTAAATTAGGAAGAAGAATAAAAATTGGAAAATTGTTTTCAGGCGTTGCCTAGCATGTGATTTGGTTCGGCCGGATGAATCTCACCTACGTGATAAAGGTTTCAGCTCTTTTACTTCTCAAAAGTCAACAGATGGAAGAGTTGAGGAAATGTGGATGTTCAAACATGGGCAGAATGGTGACTGTTACACAAAAGTGTAAAGTGGCCACTTAAACCAGCCAATGACAGGTCATAAGTCCTGTAAATGATTAGACTTCCATATTCCCTTCTCTAAAATGTTTTCCCTCTCTTTTGAAAGAAATTTAAATATGAACAACTCCCTAGGGAGGATATCCAGCAAGTCTGCAAGCATTTGGACATACTTAAACATTGTAGAGCTACATTTGATTAAGATTATATATTTCTAAAAACACTTTACTGCTCTTTGGTTTATCCTATTCTTGAATTCGCCCCTGTAATATGGTATCCTACATATATTTCTCATATAAATCGCATTTAATCAGTTTAGCATAAATATATAAGAAACATTGCTAACAAACTAGAAATCACAAGAGACAACCATAATTATACTGACATGAAACTTTTTCTTCATCTATGGTATTGCAAAACTTCGATTAAATGCAGATTTAATTTGCATCTTTAAAAAACTTAATGGTTTATATCATGGGTCAGCAACCTTTTGTTGTAAGAGGGTTAAATATGTAATGAAAGTTTACCTACAATATAAAACGAAAACGCTAATTATAATGCATACATTCTTTCGACATTTATTGTAGCGTAAAACGATGCATAATAGGTGCACAAATGTCGAGATCCGTGAAGTGTGTAAGGCTGAGATATGCATTATTGACAGAATCAAGAAAGGTGTGCTGCGTTGGTTTGGACATGTAGAGCGAATGGACAGCGAAAGAATGACTAAAAGGATCTACGATGCAAATGTTGATGGATGCAGAAAACGAGGAAGACCGAGAAAGACATGGCACGATCAAGTCCATCAAATACTTGAAGATGGACATGTCAAAAGTAGGAATAATCGGCGTGCGTGCATAAGAAGATGTATGAATGTAGAGGAAGCGAGGTCTGTATGCCAAGATGAAACGGCGTTATTTTTATTTTTTACTAATTGCTTAATTGATACATTTTGTTACAAAAATAATAATAGAAGACTAGGTATTTTTATAGTATTATATCGATTGAATGTTTAGTCTTGATATTGTATTTATCAAACATGTCATAAAAGACTTAGTTTCCGTAATGAAAACCTTGGCTCACTATTTAAATATAGATACTAGATACACTACATTCACTTCCTTACCTACATAAACATTTACAGTGTGACTGGAACTGAACCCGTCATAGCAAATTCTCATATAGAGGAGGTCATTTTCTAATTATTGGACCTTACTTTTCTTAGCTAAAGTTTTATAGTTTGAAAGCTATGTCAATTTTTATACTTTATTGAGATTTTTCCAAAATTTGACCTTCAAGCAGTTAGAACTTCATTTTTTTCATTATTTTAGTATTTTTTTATTATTTGTTGGTGGTCATAAACATTTGTGATTAAAATACGTCGGAACTTCTCTCGCTAATAGGCTTTTTTAAAAAAAGGTTATGAACTCGAGAACTAACTAAGAGTAGAATACATTATTGAAACACCGCAGTTTTTTATTATTTCAGGTTGAATTTTATCGTAAAGTTTTTTTTATAATATTGTTTTTGAAGCGTAATTGATAATCAAATTTTGTAAAAATCTCAATAAAGTATAAAAATTGACATATCTCCCAAATTATAAAACTTTAGCTAGGGAAAGTAAGATCCAATAATTAGCAAATGACCTCCTCTATGTGCAAATTTGGTATGGCGGGTTTAGTTCCAGTCACCCTGTATAGATAAATAGCGGACCTGACAGACGTTGTCCTGCCCAAACGTTGGGTTGCCTGCATGAGCTGGTTCACTAAACGTATTTTTAATACTCGAATTTTCGATAAACTATATTTTTATATTTTTGACATTGAATTCGACATTTCAATCTTTTCGTTTCGTCATTGGGTAATTTGCGGTTGCCCAAAGCAAAATATAAAAAAGTGCAATATCACCAGCCGTCTACATAATTTCCCTTTACGTGTGATGGATTATAACAACAATAACAACAAACCATCACACCGTTTCCCCGTAAGGGTAGGCAGAGAGGATAGAACGCCACATCACTCTATCTTTGCATACAGATCTCGCTTCTTATACATTCATACATCTTCTCATGGACGCGCGCCGATTATTCCGACTTTTGACATGTCCATCTTCAAGTATTTGTTGGGTTTGGTCAAGCCATGTCTTTCTCGGTCTACCTCTATTTCTGCATCCATCAACTTATATTTATAAATTTATAAATATTCAAATATTTAATTTAAGCAGGTACCTAGGTACTTGTTAATGGTTGAATTTCAAAACATAAAATAAATATTTTTCAAATACGGAATTCTTTTCGCAAATGTCAAACTCCGCTCTTTTCACCAACAGGGGTGCACTTATGTAAAAATACGATTTTTAAAAATGTATTGATGTCAGTGAATATTATTTGAGTAAACCGAAAACCCAGCAAAAATAAGTAAATAGGTAGATATTATAAGGAAATTAAGGAAAAAATCTATTTGAGATCCACAAAAAACGAATGCTGTTTGTAAACATTCAAAAACATTTTTTTTAAAGAAAAAAACAACATTTTTCCATTTTTTGTTAATGCATTCTCCTCGAATGCAACCCTGGTAGATTGTTGAATAAAACGTTTATATTCCTAACTTCTCTTTTCCATACTAGATTGAATATTTGAATTTATTAATTTATTTACGAACACGTGCAGCGCAAAGATCTACATTTCTCTGAAAACCGCACGTAAATCGGTTGAACCGTTAAGGAAGAGTTCAGTGACATCACACGCACGGAAGAATTATATCCTTAAAGATAACATAACCAGGTAGTTCTTTAATACAATATTATATTATGACGAGAAATCCCAAAATGTTTGTTATCGTTAAGGATATAATTCTTCCGTTAGTTTTTCCTAGCCGACTTTTTCCTAGGAATGCTGGGTTACCATCATCATGGAAGATGATGAATATTTATTTGGTGTACACTTTTATCAACTGATTCTGATTTTTTTTTTTAAAAGTACCTTTAGTGAAATCTTAAGAATTCAGTCGTTGGCGGCTGAATTAACTATTGGTATATAACATTTATATAACATTTGAATGTAACCTGGGAAGAACCCTTCAGTCTTATGATCAGCGCCTAGAACATTTTGGTCTAGATAAGTTGGAATTTAGGAGACAGATTTTAGACTTGATATATCTTTATAAAATAATTTATTGTAATGTTGATTCTACATTTTGTTTAGAGAATGTACCCCTGAATGTCCCCAGTCGGCGATTGAGATCGTACACAACATTTTATCTTTCAACCTTTAATAATAATATGGCGTACTTTAATGCATTATCACGTTTGTTAAGATTGTATAATAATGTAAAAAGTAATGCTGATATTGATATCTTTAGCGATACAATAAATAATTATAGGAAAACTGTAACGCAATTTCTAAAATAAAATAGTCACTTATGTTAGTTAGGTAAAATAATTTGTAATAACCTGTTAGCAATATTTTTTATAACGACCATAGAATTCAATTAAGCTAGCCAATTTTAAAAAAAATCGATAAACTTTTTTTTGCTTTATTTGTGCATGCTAATGTTCACATATAATTGATGAACAATACCTAAAATAAAAGTGAACCATAATAAATAAAATCATTATTGTTATTATTATGGGTAACTTATAAAGCGTCATTTTTGTAATATAATGCCTCGAGGGCGCTTTACTAAGTGATTCTATAGATAAATAAATTTGATTAAAGAATTTAAATTGGTAATTTAATTCAAACAATTTTTTTGTTACCACTTGCTACGGATTTATTCAAATGATTTAGAGAACAAGTGGGTTTTAAGTTTTTTCCGAAACATCACTTCACTCTCACAGCCTTGCACCTCTGCTGGGAGAGCATTCCATGCCGTAGGGCCTGCGACCACAAATGCGCGTTCACTGAATTTAGTGCGCTGTTTGCGTAGAGTTCTAATAACTATTTTTTGTAAACATCAGATATTTTGCATGAACTTATAACAGGTTTCCATAAATTGTACCAAGTTAGTAAAGAAATATAATGTATTATACATTTAATAAATACAAAAATTAAAACATTAAAAAAAAGAACAAAAGAAAAACGTTTTTAAAAAAAGAATGCAGTAGATGGGGCAGTATTAGGACAGGGCTGCACGAAGAAAGGATAAATATAGGAAGAAATTGTTTAAGAATATATTTATGCTACGTAATGCATTTGAAGTGACAATTTGAAGTCAGATAACCACATTCAATTGATGAAGTATTGTCGTCAAGCGGAGGCGATACGCTTGGCTTGGCCATATACTGCGGATGCCTCCTGAGAGCCTTAACCACGCTTGCCTATTTTACAAGGCATCAGACTCTCAACGTCCTGAACTTCGAGACGAGAACCTGACTTGGGAGGAGCCAAAGGAGTTGGCAGCCGATAGAGATGCATGGAGGCTCTTTGCGGATATTATACGCTCCAACTAGGGGGCGGACATGGAGTGATGATGATGATTGTTGTGAATGAACACCATTTAAACAAGTGTTTTATTTACGTTTGCCTACCATGCAAGATGTCACGGGTTCTATTCCCGAAATTGTTGCTATGAAATATTGATTAAAAACTGTGTTTTACACTAGAATATTTCATAGTACCTGAAGCGTAAGACTGAGCATCTTACCTTCATGTGTAAAAGTATGATTAAGATAGGCTGCAATTGGTGGGCCAATGCAGTGCCCTACGCACCATTAGATGCAGAAAGGGAATGATGAGAATTGAACTGGGACTTAATTCATGATATCCAAACACAAAGGTACTCCACGAGGCATCCAAAACAAGCGATTTATAAAATGATTATAATAAAACTGTTTACACAAATAACCCAATGAATATATTAATAAAACATTACAGTTCGTTAACACTGAAAATATAATTAAATCAGTTTATCGTCACAAAGTCCAAAAATAAAATAATTACTTATCACCTTCTACCCAGTGACCATTAAGGCGGGCAAAATATGCTCACTGAATTATGTTTTGGAATAATTAAATATTTTATCTGTTTAAAATGAGTATGTATATGTGTATTAAATTTGCCGACCGGTTTCAGAACATGACTAACTGGGAACTAACTGGTATAAGAAGTATAAAAATTGTTGGTGGAAAAAAGTGGGTGAATTGGTTCAGCCGTATGAATCTCACCCACATGATAAAGGTTTCGGCTCTTTTACTTCACAAAAGTCAACAGATGGAAGAGTTGAGGAAATTGAATGTTTAAACATAGGCAAAATGGTGAATGTTACACAGTGTATAAGGTGGCCACTTAAACATCATTGAATCGATTATATCTTACGGAGTCCGTGTCTGGGGTCTCACCTTCCAGTCTCATCTGGGTAACATTTATGATATATAGGTGACAATATTTTGAGTTTGTCCAAATTTTTGTAGACAAGGACTGGATTCAACTCCCTGGGGAGCTGTTTATATTAACATATTACAACAGAGATGAAGAACATTTAAGAGAAGTAATATAGAAGTCTAGGCATCTACAGGGCTTATGACCTGTCAATGGCTGGTTTAACTGGCCACTTTACACACTGTGTAACATTCACCATTCTGCCTATATTAGAACATCTATATTCCTTCGATTCTTTCATCTGTTGATGTTTGTGAAGTTAAAGAGCTGAAACCTTTATTTATGCGGGTGAGATTCATCTAATTGAATTATTTCACCTACATACTAGGCAACGCCTGAAAATATTATTTTTTCAATTTCTATACTTCATGGACCAGGTAATTTATCAACAATATTTTGAGTTTGTCCAAATTTTTGTAGACAAGGACTGGATTCAACTCCCTGGGGAGCTGTTTATATTAACATATTACAACAGAGATGAAGAACATTTAAGAGAATGTAGGTGAAGTATGTAGGTGAAATAATTCAATTAGATGAATCTCACCCGCATAAATAAAGGTTTCAGCTCTTTAACCTCACAAACATCAACATATGGAAGAATTTAAGGAATATAGATGTTCAAATATAGGCAGAATGGTGAATGTTACACAGTGTGGAAAGTGGCCACTTAAACCAGCCATTGACAGGTCATAAGCCCTGTAGATACCTAGACTTCTATATTACCTTCTCTTAAATGTTCTTCATCTCTGTTGTAATATGTTAATATATAGGTGAAACTGTTAAAGGGAATTGTACCGAAAAGCATAATCCGTGAGGCGAAACATAAAGGCGAAGGTGTTTTTTTTTTTTTTTTTTTTTTTATATTCTGTAATGTCCTGCCGGTAAAACAACTTTGTGATTGATTGTAAATCACTCTGTTGATCCGGAATATAAAAAAAGAGTTTCCCACACTCTCAACACTAGATTTAAAACCAAGGGCTCTCTGATCATTCCCCGAACTAAAAATGACTTCGGAGAGCGAACATTAAATTGCGTTATTCCAAGGTTGTTCAATGATCTCCACAAACCATCTAGCAAGAAAGATCTTCAAATGAAAAAAAAAACTGAATCTTCTAAATACTTTATAGTGCCTTTTAATAAATTAATTTGTATAATATAAACAAAATAATGTAAAATAAACCTGTCGTAAAATGAAAAAAATGTGTCCCACTGAAAAGTCTTTAGACTCAGTGGGTAACAAATTGTTATATGTATTTCAAATTATTAAAAAAACGCTGCTCTGCAATACTGATAACTGAAACCAACCAGAGACAGGTCATAAGCACTGTAAATGCCTTGACTTCCATTTTCTCGTCTCAAAAATGTTTTCCTTTTGTGGCAACAAATTTAGA
>JAGVSM010001079.1:0-51543 GCA_022494885.1 Micrasema longulum | reverse complement strand
ATCCGAATTATACCAGTATACTTAGGCGTAACTTTACGCCGAGTTTATGAGCAAGGCCCATATATTTTATCAAGTAGATCTATTTTCAAATTATGTAAGCATTTATATCGTGGTAGAATAAGGATGGTATTCCCATTCTAATTTTACCACTATACTTAGGCGTAACTTTACGCCGAGTTTATAAGTAAGGCCCATATATTTATCAAGTAGATCTATTTTTAAATTATGTCAGCCTTTATTAAATGAACTTTATAAAAGTAATATTGTTTTATTTTTTATGCTTAAAGTAGTAACTTTGTGGTCAATCATTTTTATTAATGTTAGTAAATATTGTTGTATTAATAAAAGTCCGCATGGCTTTTACATCATAGTTTATTTTATTACTTTTATTTTATTTTATTTTATTTTTGCACCACAACAGGCCAAGAGGCCACATAACAGTGGTGAATTACATCACAAAACACCCAGGTTTGAGAAAAATCACATAGAATTTTTCTGTTTTTGACGGGAATCGAACCCTGAACCTTCCGTGAGTGAGTCCGGCGTCTTGACCACTACACCACGGAGGCCGCCAATATTTAATTTTTATTTTTGCTATTATTTTATTGTGTACGTGCTTCCACTTTCCATTGTCTTGTATCCCGACTCATCACAGGGCCCTTGGCCTCATAGAGTTTGGGATACGTTATTATTGTAGTTTTTTGTAGTATGTATTTGTATGAAAATAAGAATAAATAAATAAAATTTAAAAAAAAAATAATTGTGAAAAATTCTACACGCGTGTAGACATTTTTATTTTTAGTGGTGGTGTTCTGGATCTTCTCTACCCCCTAGAGAGGGATTAGTTAGAAGATTTTTATATTTTTAATGATTAAACGTCAAATTGTGTATAAAACTGCTTCATAAACTGAAATAAAACTAATACGGTTTGGTCAATTCAACCTAATTAAGTGTTTTGGGTAATGCTTAAGGTCGCGATAATGTTCTAAATGAAAATCATAATGTTAGATTTCACGTGTTCATATTTGTTTACGTTTAATCATCAGTGTGGCCATATAGGAAGCAAAAATTAGTCGCATGGAAAAATAAATATCCCCAAACTAACCTCTCTCGAGGGGATAGAGAAGATTCATAATTCCACCCCAGGAAAATAATTATTTATCGCGTTGAAAAGTGAATTGAGTAACATTACGTTTGTTTTGGTATAAGCTGCTAGTTTAGACTCTATATTCTTAGTAAGATCGATATAAAGTAGCGCCTTAAATTTTGTGAAAATTCCAGATTTATTTTATGTTTCTTCAATCTGAAATGGAGTCAGTGACTTATGGTTTGTGGCTCCAACAGCTTTCCACTATGCTACAGGACATATTATGTACAAACTTATCCATAGATGAAATATCTACAAATTTGACAGCTGTCTATAAACTTTGTCATTTTGATACAAATATGTTAAATATATGTTTTTAATGTACAATTTTATACATGTAGAAATTTTAAAACGAGACGTGTATAAAACCTGGTAATATGGAAATATTTGTTAAATTTTGCTTCTAAATCCAGTTTGATTAAAGTGTGGATTATTTTTACGTTTATTTAGTTGAAAACCAAATACCAATCATTCAGATAAGTTTTTTGAACGCAATTGACTATTCTTTGATATAATGAGATATGTTTTTAAAGAATATTCTATTTTTCTCCAAACTTTTGAGTTTTTCGACGAACCTTCGGTATCCAAGTGTGTAAGACTTAAGTTATGTCGTAAGGAAATTACTTTTCATGGCGAAGGAAATGAGAAATATTTACAAATTTAGACCCTGTGTTTACACTGTAAAACGTTTATTATAATTCCAGCCTTTTACACGTTTTCGTGTGGGCAATAAACTCCATACTACGATTAACCTTTCTGTATTCATAACGTATAATACTAAACATGAAATAAAATCTGAATACAAAATTACGTGTATTGAACAAATCACAAATCGGCATAGAAAAGTCACTCTTACAACATAAACCCCATATCATTAGTAATGTAGATAAAAAAATGACAATGAACATATTAATAAAAACAGAAAATGTTTACTTTTATACATATTCACATTTTTTAAATTATTACAAGGGGTATAATAAATTCAACTAGCGATTTTTAACCTCTTAATCATACCAGTATGATGATGTCGCAATAGCAATGAAACCGTTTATAGGCTCACAAAAAACAAAGTAGACCAAATTATTTATCAGCTTGTGAGGTCACATTATTTTTACAATTAATCTTTGTTTATAATGGAAAAAATATATATACATCATTTTTTTTAATCCGTTTTCGCATCAAACGAAATGAATTTCAAAGTATCTGTTTTTTCGTTTTATTTTATTATAGGAAAAACTATGCCTGCCTTACAACTCGAACCTGGGCCCGTATTACAATTAACAATCGGAAGTTAACTCAATTCATCTATAAATAAAAATTAAGTTGCCTGTATGAAAAATAAAATGTGTCTCTGATTTGTTTTTTTTTAAACATGTTCAATTACGGGTTACCTACGAAGAAACTTTAAATTTGCATATAAATATACACATTTTAGTACATAAATTACGATTTTACTGTATGTGTATAGACAGTCAAATATAAATATGTATATGCACTTATTTATAAAAAATGTTTATTTTCATTTATTTTTCAAAATATATGTGTATTTTGTACTTAAATTATTAATATTGTAATCCCACAGCAAGCACAAGAGGTTGCTTCTTTTTTGGTGTGGTATTTCGTTTTGTTTCTGTACTTTTGCTTTATTATGTATTTCTTTTTGTTAACATGTTATATTATATACACCTTATATTATATTAAATAAACTAAAAAATTCAAAAAAAAAAAAAAACTTTAATAAAACTAATACATAACAACTTTTTTAAAAACCTTTTTTTTTACCTATACTTAGTATGCCTTAGTTAACCTTAGTATACCTTGATAAGTGAAGCTTGTATCACTTTGAAAACGGTGGGTATGAAAAAAAGAGTTTTTAAAAACAAAGTGATTTTATATTTATTTGATTATAATGGATAACCACAAAGTTAGTGCTTCAAATATAAATTTTAACTCTATTAACTTCCTATTGTAATTTGCATCCTGGGTCCTCCCAATAATTACTAATCAGAGCTCATCTTCTGGTCTAACCAGTGTGTAATCATAACTAACCGATAAACCAATGGAAGAATAGATAAAGTGTATAATAATGCCCAAATATCTTGCTCTATGGGTCTCCGAGAATAAGTATTCAAAAAAAATGTAATGTGTACGTTTGTACTGATTAATTTACTAAATACTAAAAAAATCATTTCAGTACATATTATTTACGTTCGTATCATCTGTCTTTGTTAATTTTATTAAAGTAAATACGTTCTCCTGTTATTGTTTTTCGTAATTTGCCGATTGTAATTGAAATGCCGAGGCTGGGCGAATTTCACACAAAGCTTTCTCCGGTCTACTGCTCTTGAGTTGTCATTTTGTTAAAGGGAATCCACTTGACGGGTAGCGTTAAAATACCACTTCTATATTCTGCTCTCCCGGTACTGCGGAAGCTTGTAGTGGTTCGCGACAGGCCTAATTAAAGTTTATTCGTCCAGCTTTTAATTAAATTAAAGCATGAACATTACAAAATATAATAAACGTCGACATAATTTTGAAATATGGTACATTCTTTTACAAAATGTCTTTTTCACAAAAAACGTGATAGGGACCAACTTTTTTTAAGAATTTTCAAAAGAAAGGCACCATTTTTACAATAAAGCTGTACTGCTTCTGCGTTTAAATATACAAAATTATCGAAAAATTTACTAGTATTTTTGACAATAAACGACTTTATTAAAAATAACCTGATAGAAGTATGTTACCAGATTACGCATTTTTATTCAACTATTCATCTACGACTAATTAAATTTGTATTTTCTGTTTTTCACTTTTCCGAAATTAATATATTTATGTCCCGACCGTGATGTATGGAAGCAAAGTATGGACTTGGAAAAACAGGGATGGAAGTAGGCTGAATGCTGTCGAAATGTGATCTCTCAGGCGAATGTGTGGTAAAACTATGTACGATAGATGCCCAAATGTTGAGATCCGTACATTATGTAAGGCTGAGATAAGCATTATCGGCAAAATCAAGAAAGGATCTGTGCGCTGGTTTGGACACGTGGAGTGAATGGAAAGCGAAAGAACGGCTGAGAATATTTACAATGCAAATGTTGATGGATGCAGAAATAGAGGAAGACCGACAAAGATATGGCATTACCAAATTCAACAAATACTTGAAGATGGACATGTTAAAAGTTGGAATAATCGGCGCGCGTTCATGAGAAGATTTATGAATGTAGAGGAAGCGAGATCTGTATGCAAAGATAGAGTGATGTGGCGTTCTATCCTCTCTGCCTACCCTTCCGGGTAAACGGGGCGATGGTTTGTTGTCTCTGTTGAAATAAACGGAGATATTTTAGTTCCTTTTAAAATATTTTTTTTTTTAATGATCCACGGATACTGGACTTACCGTTTAATATTTATACCTTTATAACTGATTTGGGTAAGTCAGTTCGTAAAATTACCCAAACCGGTTATAACTCATAAAATCAATTGATTATAATTACTCTAAATAATTCATTTAGATGTAACGGTTTGTTTCCTGGTAAAAAAAGTAAATCAAAAGAGTTCGTTTGAGCTTGCGAACCCCTGAATTTATTTGTCAGCGGTTTGTCCTCTATTCCAAGCGCTCTCCTAATATTCTGCGCTCCGTACTTACCTTATATTTGTGAAGCCACTTTCGCCCACACAACTCGATTCTAAACTTTACTCGACTTCCTTACTTGTCCCACATTTCCCGACACAATCATACTTAGCACTACTAAATACTGTAACTTAACCCGTTCATGTAAAGTAATGCTTCTTTTTGCTGGAAAGTTGGAGCATTTTAGTTTTCCTCGTTCCCTTCATCATTGGACAAAGACTTCCAATAAACTTCACAAACACAAGTCATTCAACTTCATTTAACCGCCTTTCTTCTGTTGACTCGTAATATCATTGGAGGGAAAATCGTTTTCATTTGTTTTTGGAACTTCCTTCTTCATTTATACTCAATAAATTCTCTTCAAAAATGGAAGATCCATCGAATTGTGTATTTCTTTATTGTAAATAATAAATGCTAATATTTCTTTGATTTAAGTACCTCACAGTGACAGAATGAATTACATTTTTATTGTTAATATTCAGAAGAGTATTAAAATAACGCATATTTTTTTTTTGTTTTTTTACAATAAACATTAAAATAAAACAGAATATTAATATAAAAAAAGGATAATTACAAATCAATGAAATACATAATAGAAAAATAGTAAACAAAAAAATCCCACAACGGCATGGCCTGTTCGTGGGTATACAAGAAAATGTTAATGAATTTTTGCTCCCATAGTAAATAATGGACAGTTATAATATTTAAAGAAAAAATAAAATATTCTGTATTATAGAGATAATTTGGTATTTTTTTTTTATAGTAATTAAAAAAGGAAAAAAACACAAAAATATTCCTTATTATTAAAGGGCAACCAAATAAATCATAGAAAAAAAGAGTTCATATCTTTAGTTTGAATCCAGGATAGTGCATGTTTTTTAAAAGAAGGAAAATTTTGAAAGTTTGGAATTAATGAAATATTATCAGTAAAAAAAGAATTAAAATTTTTCGGGCTTTATATTTTGCTCCGAAGAGCACGTAGCGGCAGTAACAATATTATACTTTCTCGGTTTTCTGAATTTTGATACAAAGCACTCCAACGGCAATGTTGTTGGAATAATCTAAACCGCAGGTGCTGGTCTCGACGGACCCAATATAGATATAAATCAATCGCGCCGCCTGCGCCTGTCTGGCTATTGTGACTCACTCTAGTAAAACAACTGTATAATGACACTAAGTACACACACAACTAAGTAGAACGTCTTTACATTACAACCTCTTTCTTTGAATGGAAAATTTGGATGATTTTTTGACGTTCTTGGAAATCTTGGATATTTTTTCTGAGTGTAGATTGCACGAAGCATATATATCCAAGCAGGTTTTAGGTTATATGGAATATCATTCACAAAATTATTTAAATCAAAATAGTGGAGTCGTAGTATACGTTAGGGATAGCATGCGCGCGGATGTGAGGGAAATATGCATGGAACAAGGTAATTGTTTGAAAATTGTGATTGAAGATGATATATGCATATTTGCGATATATAGGTCTCAATCTTATAGTAATATTGACACATTTTTGGAGTCTTTGCATCTCCTCCTCCGGCGGTGCAGTGGGGCCATTCGGAGTATCATCATAGGGGACAATAGGGTATTATCACCCGGGAGGAATATCGGATTTAACACATTGTACATATAAAGGATTTCTCAAAGACTCCTTTAGTGTTTATAAAAGCTCTAATAATCAATAATTTCATTCATAAATTTCGTTTACTATTTTCAACATCTCTGAAAAGCGTTTCTATTCGGTTGGTAATAAATTCGATCATCCAAACCCACCCAACAGTACACCACGAATCGTGCATTTGTTTTAAATGTTGGTAATCCGAATAGAAATTGAAACGACGCGTATTGCTCTCTATGATTTTTTCCCCTTCTCTAGCCAACCTTGAAATAAATGGAGACGTAAAATGGGGCGACATTTAAATCGTAAGGCGACTTTGATCAGCGGATATATTGTTTATATTTATCTCTAACTACTGATCATTAATAAATTTCGGTCAATTTTAACTATTTTTTTAATGGTAATACGGAATACGATTTAAATGAAATTGTTATATAACTTTATTTAAAGTGAGATTTCAAGAAGTTTGAAGTGGAATCGTCAAGATATTATTTATTTTTTTAAAATTTAGTAATAGACTTTTTTTAATGATACAAGTAATTTCGTAATTTGCATTGTCTTGACATTACTGGTAATTATATCACTGAGTGTCCATTATTATTATTGTTTTAATATTTTTATTTTTATTTAACGAATTATAAGAAGTTTTCTAAAATGAGCTGAAATTGATCATTTTAGATACATTTTTTTTTGAGAGCGACATGATTCGAACTTATTAATAAAAGTTTTGAAACAGGGCCTACAAAAAAATATTTTGCTCAAATACTAAGAAAAGCTGTTACAAAAATTCGGGCTGCTTCCAACCATTACAAAATATTATTTGAAACACTATACAATGAATAATATAAAGTTAAACATCCTTCAAATCATTAAAGCCAGTTTTCCAGAACAGAAGGAAAATTTTATTTACCAAAATGTGAGGACTGGGGATTTTCCCTTAACATTCGGGATTTCAGAATATAAATAAAAAATATTATGACTCAAATGAACGAGTCTTAAAGATTTTCTTTTAAAGGTGAGCAAATAAATGTGAAGCTTCGTTCTCGAATGATAACGGTGAAGTTATTCATCAGTAAATCAGATAATTGTTACGAAATGCTTGTAAAAAAAACCCCATACACCTCAATTGCACTTCTTGTGAAATTTTGTCGAACATTGTTGAATATGGCCAAAATTAATTTCCTAAGTATGTTTCACGTCTTTGTAAGAAACAGATAAACAGATACAATAATTGCTTTCCTGGAATAAAGTAATGGATTCTAATTCATTCGGTAAAATAAATGTTTTCAAAGCTGTGAAAGATAAGTTTTCACCAAATAAAAAGAACACCATTACCTCTCATTCTGTTTCGATAATAATGTCAGTCAATGAACAAATTCCTATACACAATAATACATTCATTAACTGATAATTTTATTCCATCAAAAAGCAAGGTATATTATGTTATCTTTATCATTTATTTAAAATATTTCTTAAATACATTTTTTTAATCACCATAATATTTTTCTTGATTTATATTTTAATCTTGATTTATATTTCAATTATTATTTTTGAGTTTATATAAAAATTCCATTTTTTGGTTAACAATAATTAGAAAAATAATTTTTGTTTTATGTGGAATTAAAGTATATTATTTTTAATTATTTCATGAGATTCGACTTAAACGCTTATTAAATACACGCCTAATCATAATTTGCTGATACCTGAGTGTTTTTTTTTGCAAGTAATTTACTATCGGAGGATGGATAATATAATTAAAAAAGAAGTGAAAAGTTATATTTTTCATTCTTTTTTGTGTAGCACTGACTTAAAACACCGGTTTTTTATAATTTATATGTTATACTAAAAATATTTACCGATTAAAAATAAAATAAAAGAATTATTGTAAAACGTCACTCCCCATTTTATACTCAAGAATCGTTTTTTTTTACGTAAAGCGAAACGTTAATGTAAATATATGTATTAAATTAATATAAAATTGTATTTGGTAGTAATGTTGTATACGTTGTATACTTATATTTTTTATCTAAATAAAGTAAAAAATAAAATGAAATGTTCAAAACAAACGCATAAAATCATGATGTATCAAAGCGACCCCACTCCGAAGGGTTGACTTTGATCACAAAGTTTTTATTATTTTCTCGCTCACACAACATAATATTTTCTCATTTAAAAAATAAGAATTTTAATTTTTCTTTTACAAAGGTTTGACGTTCGAAACTGAACAAAGTCACCCCATTCCACTTACTCTACTCGAATCATAAATTTTTACGTAAAAACTATCTTCGCTGATGCTGTACTCCTTGCTAATAACAAAGAGGAACTGCAATTCTTGGTAACAAAGGTCTACGATGTATGCAAGAGAAGCAATTTGCTGATGAATGTCGATAAATCGAATGTGATGATTTTTGAAAGAAATGAAAGTATGACTAAATGTGAAATCACTGTGAATGGAGTTATACCAAAACAAGTAGAGGAATTTGTGTATCTGGGAAGTATGTTCACTAGGGATGGAATGACTGAGAAAGATATTGAAAGGAGGGTGAGTGCCAGGAACAGAGTGAACGGTGCACTTAAATCGACCTTGGCAAATAAATGGTTGTCACAAGAGGCAAAATTGGCAGCTCACAACGGAGTCCTGGTCCCATCCCTGATGTATGGGAGCGAAGTATGGACTTGGAAAAACAGGGATGAAAGTAAGCTGAATGCTGTCGAAATGCGATCTCTCAGGCGAATGTGTGGTAAAACTATGTACGATAGATGTACAAATGTTGAGATCCGTACATTATGTAAGGCTGAGACAAGCATTATCGACAAAATCAAGAAAGGAGCTCTGCGCTGGTTTGGACATGTAGAACGAATGGACAGCGAGAGAACGGCTAAGAATATTTACAATGCGAATGTTGATGGATGCAGAAATAGAGGAAGACCGAGAAAGACATGGCATGACCAAATCCAACAAGTACTTAAAGATGGACATGTCAAAAGTCGGAATAATCGGCGCGCGTGCATGAGAAGATGTATGAATGTAGAGGAAGCGAGATCTGTATGCAAAGATTGAGTGTTGTGGCGTTCTATCCTCTTTGCCTACCCTTACGGGGAAACGGCGTGATGGTTTGTTTGTTTGAACTATCTTCGCATACGATGACGTCATGAATTGTCTGTTTTTATTTATATTCAAATGACTAGACTTTAATCCTTTATATCTCCCTTTTTTCTTAACGGATTTTAATAAGAGTAGTACAGATTGTCTTGTGATTTTTCAAATTAATTTATTAGCTAATAAAAAAAAACCGTGATAATAGCCCATTATATTAATACGCTAGGCCAAAGGCAAAGGCAGTGTGAAGACTACTTGTGCGTTATGGCTGAACACAATTTCATATGTAACATAGACGCACCGACAAGAGTGCAAGGTACCTCTGAATCTTGCCTTGACCATATCAATACTCGTAACGTACACAATTCTCTTACATTTATTATACAGAACACTATAACTGATCATTACACCACCGGTATTAGTATCCGAATAAACACGCCAAAAAAGAAAGTTGACAAATTTACGAATTCAATAAACTATTCAAATCTTTTAAGGGACCTTGAATCCGAGTTGTGGGACGACATACTTCAACAAACTGACACTGACGAAGCGATGAATATTTTTGTAAAAAAAATTGAACATTACGTTGATGAAAATACTTTCAGTAAGTCGGTGGCACACAAAAAATTTCATCTTACTCCTTGGATTACGGATAGTATCGTAAAATAAATTCATAAGAGAAGGGTACAGGGTAGTACGCTAGGACCTTTGCTGTTTATTTTATATATTAACGAATTTTGTAATTTAAATATAAACGCTCGTATAGTTACCTTTGCAGACGATACAGTTATTGTATTTGAAGGTGATAATTGGGAGGAAACACATGTTAAGGCCGAAACAGGAATGAATATTCTTAAAAACTGGCTCAAAGATAATTTGCTGACACTAAACTCAAAGAAAACAAAATACGTAAAGTTCAGCCCAAATATAAAAGGCCTACCAAGAATAGAATTAAGGATAAAAATTCATGATACAAATTGTAACACGCTCATCAGCTGTAATTGCTACCATCTGGAATGTGTACAAGGCATCAAATATTTAGGAATCTTTATTGACGCACACCTTAACTGGAGAAAACATATTAACTATTTAGTAGGTAGAGTTAGGAAACTAATATATATCTTTATAACACTGCGTAACATATTGTCCATTGTAGATATTAAAAGTATATACTATGGTTTGTGCAACTCTGTTTTGGCCTACGGTTGTATTTGTTGGGGAGGAGCTGCCAAGACTATTCTTAATCCCTTGGTCTTAACCAATATTAAGGATAATATTGCGAAAACCGTACAATCATCCGAGTGAAGGCCTTTTCAAATCCTTAGACATCCTTGGCTTAAGGCAAATCTACATAAGGAAAGTAATACTTGACATCCACAAAAATAGGAGCACTCGGGTGATTGTGGGTCATGCGCACTCAACCAGGAGTACAGTAAGAAACGATTTGGTGATTCCAATAGCACGTACAGCGGTATTCCAAAAATCATTTCTATATAACGGACCTAAACTATACAACCTGATACCGTCATTTTGGAAATCTGATAAACCATCAGTACTGAAAAAAAAAAATTTGGTTGACAGACATTGGAAGTAAGGAATTTGAGAATTTATTGAGGAAAGTAATCTAAATATTATGCTATCCTATTGAATCATATATAAATTTATTGTATGTTCGCATGTGCATATATATTGTGTATGTATGTGTGTATATATGTGTATGTATGTATATGTGTGTATATATGTATGTATGTGTATATGTATGTATGTAGTATGTATGCTATATATTTATATATTTAATTGTATTTTTACATTTAATGTAAACTGTAATATTTTTTTTTTCTTTTCTTCTCTTTTGGGCTATAACTGTTTTTCTATTTCTTCGATATTATTTTTATTTATAGGAAACATAATCGAAATCCATATTTGCCGCAACAAATCGGTTTCTTAGAACAGGCATTTGCCCATATAGGAACCGATTGCAACATTAGGCATACTAATATTTCTGGCTTGCCGACTCTTCATATACTGAGCCTACTCCTAGTACAAGCAGAATTTGCCAGAGTGTTTTTTGTGCCATTTTTGTACCAATGTATGTATAAACTAATAAACAAATAAATGTTCTCCTGATTCATCGAATATATTGTTACGAAGAAAACAGTCCTGTTTTTCCAAAATTAATCAATCTTAAAATATAAAATAAATACATAGACCAGTTAAATGGTCTAATTAAATAAATTAACAGTTATAGACATTATTATTTTACTGTTATAGTAAACTTACTGCAAATGTGGGCTATACTTTACTGGTCGGCAGTTAATAATACAAACGATACACGGCATTACATTTTCATATAAATTAGAGAGTAGAGAAATGACTCTGGAATTTGGAATTAACTGTAGCCTTTATAATACAGAAAATGCCACTCTCGTATTATCACTATAATTGCTGCAAGAATACAGGCATTTTTAAAATTTTCTTATTGATTATGACAAGAATCTTCCTGAATTTAAAATTAGGATAATCATTCTCGCCATTTATATGCATGTCTCATATTAATTTATTCATAATCTTTTTCTATTACCTGCTTTACTGGACAATAATGTATGATGATTTGTAAATTAACCACAACTTTATAAAACACGTTTTATTCTCGAACATATTTTCCTGGTTTAGACAAGGTAGATATTTAAAAAAAAAATGCTTGCACATATTTATAGTTATTTTAATAATTTTATTCAAATTTTATTCCGATAGAATCTTTATTATTACAATAGATCTTCACAGGCCGTATAGTAATTTTGTTTGCGTTTTGTTAAAAATTATCTTGACACTGGACACTCTAGGAAAGACACGTAACTTTATCGGAAATAAAAATTTAATCAATAAATAAAATTAATCTTTAAATCTCAAACTTTGGTATATTTTCAATTCGGATCATTTGTGCGTATCGAAACTATCATCATCACCACCATTCCCTTTCCGCACCTAATTATGCATAGGGCACTGCATTGGTACACCAATCGCAGCGTATCTTGATATTTTTTGTTACATGGAGGTAAGATGATCAGTCTTACGCTTCAGATACCAGTCCAGGGACTATGAAATATTCTAGTCTGAAAACACCCTTTCAAATAAATATTTCATATCAACCATGCCGGGAATTGAACCCGAGACCTCTTGCATGGTAGGCTAACGCACTGACCATTACACCACGAGGCCGACAAAAAACTACTACTACTCGAAACTATACTCGATTTTTTTTAATGCATATGCTAATGATGACATAAACAATTGCCTTCAACAATCCGCATTTCATTTAAATTATTAAAATTCATTTATAATTCTTAGTATTTATTTATTTATATACGGCATTTCTGCCATTTACATATATGTGGTATAAAGAGTGCTTAGAAATAAAAATATTAATAAAAAAAAAATCGAGTGTGAAACATTAATATACTCGTACTGTACACATTATTAATTACTTGAAATACATACATATTTTAAAGAAATTATACAATAACAAAATACATTAATCAATCAAATTATAACTATTCCAACCCAATCTTCTGAAGATGATTTGCTCTTTTTGATAAAAATATGTTGGTCACTTTATTTTTTTAAGTTAGGCAGAGATAAACTAAATATATCAAAATGTGATGCATATTCATTCCCGGTATTCTGTAATCTAACAATGGGTGAGTTATATTGAGCTACCGTTCGAGAATTTTGACAATTAAATATTGTAGATGTTCTGCTTAATCTAGGTGGTACATAGAATGAAATCAATTTCAGTAGATCAGGGGTATCAAACATTAGTTTTATTATTTTATATAAAGTCATAAGATCGGTCGATGTTCTTCGTTCTTGCAATTTAGTTAATTTAAGAGAGTCTAAAATTTTGTTATAATTTAATTGATTGGTAGAAAAACCCATCTTAAAATTAATATATCTAAGAAATTTATTCTGAATTCTCTCAATAGAATCTGAGAAAGTGATTTGTGGTGTGGAAGTATTGGTGGAAGGAATGTATATTTGACTACACATTTTTATCGATTGTTGCGCGGTATGGTCGATAATCCTGAGATTATGATGAGCATTGGTTCGTATGTTTCTGATAATTACCTAAGACAGCGTCAGCATAGATTGTTTCATATTCCGATACACAGGACTAACCTGCCGATGGTTATGCCTGTTGGAAGGGCTACCGTTATGCTGAACAACATCGCTCTGGATGTTGATCTGTTCCATGTATCCGAAGGGGTTTTCGGAGCAGGATTCGCCTACAGTTTTGACACGAGTCTCTTGCATGTATTTTTTTCTTTTTTATAATATTTTTGAATGTATGTTTGTAATGTATATATTATGTTTAAATAAATTAATTGAATTGATATTATTTTTAATCGATTATTTCTATAAAATTGATTCTAGATAACATTTCTCATTGATCGTTTGTGCACATTTCTACTCCTGACCCTACATAACATGTTTCTTTAATCTTGCGGGTATTACACGTGAGATAAGTTTGAGGCTGTTTTAACCCTCAGTGGACCAATCACATCAAACTTGTTTATGGTGCAATCACGGAGCTGTAATCTTTTAGTTTCTGGTGAAGTTTTCACAGGTATAAACTCATTAGGAAGTTTCCTCCTTCCCTACTCCAAGGCGTGTTGGGCATGTCCTTCACATGTAGCAGGCGCTAAGCTTTAGTTCTCTAATTTCTGCTTTTTCACGACTTCGTTTAACAACTTTTATTTTATTTTTATCGGTATTTTTTTTTTTTTAAAGGAAAAACAACAGTTGTTATATAAGAATACAAAATATAAAAAATAATCCATACATCCAGCTAAAATTTTTCACAAATATAATAAAAGAACATGTTACACAGTTAAGAGAAAAATAATATATTACATAAAACATAAGAAAAAAAAAGAGCTCGTAAGAAGGTTAAGGGATGAGGAAATATAGTGGAGGAGTGGAGGAGAGGGATTTTCATAATATAGTTGACCAATTCAAAATTTTGATATTAATTTATAATAAAATAAACATAATTAAAGGAACATAAACTTATTACACACTGACAAATGTTTCATTTTACAGTGTTTCAAAAAGTTTTTTTTTGGATCAAGGTTCGTAGGTTTTCACGGCCTTCAGAATACAGATAGTGTTTTTCTGGGTTATTATGCCGTGTTTGTGGGCTTTGTATTGCCTGGCAATACAAAGGCAATACAAAGGCACATGGCAATACAAAGCCCACAAACACGGCATAATAACCCAGAAAAACACTATCTTTTTTTTTGGAGTCACAAAATTTCGTATTAAAAATGTCTAAATGGGGACAAAGTAAATTAAATTTGGAGCAGCTACGATAAATAAACGAGTTTTGAACATATTTTTTTTTGGGCATTAAATTATTATAAAATGAACTTGTCGCGTTGACTATCTTAATGGTTTTCTCCTGAGTTATATGGCAACGAAAGAGCGCCTATTTGCATCTACATACGTTTGAAAACGATTTAACTTTGATTGTATCAGTCATTTTTTTGGACATAAGTTGCTTAATTTTTACCTTTTTGCGTTTTTTATGTACAAAAAAATTAGAAATTAATTTCGATACGATTACAACCAATATTAGTAAATTCAAATATTCCATGCGTATTTCTTTATGTGCGTTTGGCGGATAAGAAATATATCTCTATGTGGGAAATATAACCCTACATCTGGGCGAGTGTTTGCGATTTAATGACTAATGGAAAGTCCTGTAAAAATAAATCACGTGGGGATAAGTCCGCCTCGTAGTTTAGTGTGTTGCGCCGTGCTTGAGGTCTCGGGTTCGGTATCTGGCAGGGCCAACGTTAAAATATTATTTTTAATACAGTTTTACACTGCAATATTTTACTGTCGTAATACAATGCGGATGCTGATAAAGTGATAGCGGTGTGATCATGATGACATGATGACATTGGACAAATCCAACGATGAACCAACCGTATTTTATTTATTGGGAATATCAACAGTAATTTTAGAATTAAGAATAGTCCAGAAGGAGCGCAGAATTATATTTGAATACATCGGACTTTGTCCAATAATTCCCCCACTATGCCTCACTTTCGCCGCGTGCATTCGTGATGTCGCCGCGTTATGTTGCTTGATGGGAAAAAAAATAATTATAACACAAATGTAAGGTAAAAGAAAAGTAATCTGTTCATTTCTCTCAAATTTTATTGTGCACGCGGAAACATTGATTGACACAACAAAAAGATAAGTAAAGGGTCATTTAATAAGAGTAATTGAATTAATGAACTTTGAATTTAAAATATAAAATAAATATTATTTTACATAAAACGGATATTTTTATATCATGTTAAATAACATTTTATGTTTTGAAGATAATGGTTGTTCAAATGTCCTTTACGGCATTGTTTAATCCGAGGTCTAATTTTCGTTAGTTCTTTCATTAGATTCGCAAAGTAGGGTAAACAAAATTACTACCCGGTCAACACTAACGAAATTTCCATTTTGTTTCTTCGACAATCTGACAGATGGAAAAATAATTCAATTTTTAAGTAATGCATTTGCTATTTAAACATTCGTTTGCTAATTACCTACACATGAAATTTTACACTGAAAAAGGACACAACACGGCATAGTTGAATTCAAATCAGGAGTTACGTACTGAGCGACGTCTACAAAGAAACTGATGGGTCAAAACGTAAACCTACTCATTTATGAGTAGTTTAGTCGCTTCTGTTTGATGTGTATATGCGGTTTCTGGACTTTTATTAATTCTATGACAGTTATACTTTACATGTAAAAGATATATAAAAAACAAAATATACAGAGAACAAAACCAATGACAGATATCTACAGAAATATACATAAATCGTTTTGTTTGTGTGTGTAAATATGAGTTAGACATTAGTTGTGAAGGTTCGTGTGTAAGTGTGTGGGAGATTTTTTTTGTGGGTAATCAAATCAGGAATTTAAAACTAAAAAACAGTTTTTGTCATTAATGACAAAAATTCCTACCTCTCCCAGATATATTGTGCAGACTTAACCCGGTGGACAGTAATTTAACGTTTCCTTAGCGTTTCTAAAGAGGAAATAACACGGAACAATTTGGTTAATTACCCTCTCTCTTTTCTTGTTCCCAAAAATTCCCTACCTCTTTTAATGTCCCTAACCGAATTTATCTCGCTTCAGTCCCTTTTTATTATAATTAAAATGCTTTTGCGTATATGTTTTAATCATGTCTCAATTCGATTTAAATTATCTGTAATGTTTGTATTATTTTAAATCAGGAATAATTACTCACAGGACAACTTCGGAAAAACAGTGCAGTACTTAAAAAACTCTTGATTGCAACATAATTTTTCCTGATATAAGGTAAAAGTAAGATAATCAGTATTACGCTTTAGGTGCCAGTCCAGGAAAGATAAAGAATTCAAGCGTAGAATCATATTTACAAAAATATTTCACGTCTGACTTGTCGTCAGGAATCGAAACCTGGACCTCAACAATGGTGGGCCAACGCGCAAACTACTGCACAACGAGAATGACTTATTTCCACTCGATTTTCCTTAATTAGGATTTTTATTTTAGAGTAGCCATCGAGTCGAAAACACTTGTCTAGGGTTCTAATTCTATTTCACGTGCTCAATCACATATGTTTATCACGATATTTATCACGTCGATTAAAATTTCTTACTATTACTTTTATTTAATATTTTATTATCTCGTCGGTAATAGGGAAATATCTTTTTTAAAATATTTTTAAAGTTATAAAGGCCTACGAAATACTGTCAGATAAAAAAATGCTTATTATTAGTAGCACAAAAATATTTTTAAATTTGTTATTTTGAATTCCCGCAAAAACGGTCATCCAATTGGCCACGCCCCTAATACGTCACGATTCATGTTTATTTGTTTCTGCCCATTCAAATTTGTTTGGAACATTGTCACGAATTTTGACGTCACAACTACCAAGGCCAAACATGTTGCGTTTTTTTAGCAACGTATTTTTATTAAATTATTTTTTTTACATTTATGTATGAAAACATTTCTCAACAATATCCATATTCATTTCGAAAATACAGTGAATTATTCCAAATCCATTTCATATATTTTTATGCGTATTTGTAGTATGTGATATTTCCCGATTACCGACAAGTGCGGCCATTGTGATTCAGCTGCCTAACACAGAAAAAACACTATCAAATAAATTTTCGCGTTAATTTTGCCGGGAAAGGAATCTGGGACCTCGGGTATGATATAAGCATGCACCAACTATTTACCACGACGTCGACTGCTCTCCACTCGCCTTTCTTTTTTGTAAATATCACCTTGGGAGTGGCTGTTGGGCCGGAAACACTCGTCCTGGATCCTGGTTATATTTCAAATACACACCTGTATTTTTTTATTCCGCCCATACACAGAAATAACTGAAAAAAAGTAGTTATTGATATCATATACAAGTGCAATAATATTGTTGACATAATCCGTGAATAAATTGTTTGCGAAGTCAGAATACGCGGAAATACGAACGTGTAACGACGTTTTGTATTTTTTTGTGTTGATTAACCTTCTCGAGCCTAAGCGTGAAAAGAATCCTCGAGTTCTTGGCGAGGGTACCAGGAATACCCCAGCTAAAATGTTATAATTACGAATTATATTTAATAATGATAGTGCTTACAAAATGTTATATATTTTGAGTTTTCTGTGAAATTCATATATTTTTTCTTAAAATGCTCTTGCGAGAGGATGCTTTATGACATAACGCTGCTGTCGCTGTGACACGTTGAACAACACTGATCTTAATTCTCGCTACGCATTAGTGGGGGGCTATGGCCCAGCGGGGAGTTGCGAGGGTAAATTAATGTAAAATGTTATGCTTGAAATCCAGATTTTTGCGATTACGGCAGGAAAAAGGGGACCAAATAGCAAAATGCGCACGTGCAAACTGACCAATCAAATATTATTAAATTGTAGAGTAATGAATTTGCACGGGTGGAAAGCAAAGACAAGTTTAAAATATTGTTGAAAGAATTTGTCCGTAAAATATTTTAAAATTTTAATACATTCCCAACAGTATGCGATAGGATTGTGCAAAAAATTAAATAAATATGATGATTAACAAAAAAGTTATCGATAAGAAGCTCCTGGGGGATCCTGGATACCTTCCTTAAGCCCGGATTAGTCAACACACGCATAAAGGCAGGATTTCATTGTTTTCTTGTGTTGTGGAGTGGTATGTTGGGGAGCCATCTGGCACGTATCGCTTATATGGATATCGTATGTGTAAAATTATATTGCTCTCGTGCAGTTTTGCCATCTCTACCGATTTTGGGAGCAATCTACCGATTTAACTAATTCGATGGTAATTCTATCGATTTCCAAATATCTTGAATGATTGGCTATTTCTAAACATAACAGCAGCCACCCCTTCCTTCCGCCGCTCATCGCGGTTTTGAAACTGTTTTTGATATGCGAAAACTGAATCTACGAATTTTAGCTTGGTGGAGGTTGGCAACTCTGCTCTCGTGTGTTGTGTCGAGGCGCCTCGACAGAACTACCAGACTCCGCAACACAGCACTTCACAACACACCTCTACAACAGACGAGAACAAAGTAATCCTACCTTTATACTTTATACACACTTATCTGGGTGGAAATGGGTTACTGTAGAACGAGTCACGAATGCGATGTTTGGTCTTTCTTTAGTGGAACTTTACATTCGCTTAGTGTAAAAAGCAGGAAACACTATTGGAAGAGGTATTATGGCATCATCAGGCCTAGAATGTGAAAAATCCAGCCAGACTAAATAAAGTAAAGTAAGTAATTTATTTTATGCAACTACTATGGGAAACAGGAAATCAAAATGACATAAAAAGACTACATTTGTATTTACAAAATAAAATACTAAAGTTAGAATATGACCTCCCATATCTAACAGCAACTAAAGAACTCTTTAAATAAACTAAACAATCAAACGTAACTGAACTCTTTCAACTAGAATCCTTAAAATTTATTCATAAATTAGGCACTGATGTAGTTGTAGATGAAGAACTAAAACTTGAAAAAAATTGTAGTAAACATAGACACAATAGGAGAATATCAGAACAATGAGACAAGAACAGTAGAGACTAACAAACCTGGGCTGGTATTCCAAACGCGTTTACAGCGCGCTATAATGCGTATTTAGTACGTAAAAACGCGCTATACCGCGCTGTAATTTCGTTTGGAATACCAGCCCAGGGACTGAAATTATACAATAAACTACCATACAAATTTAAACAAAAGACTCAGACAACTTTTACAAATGATATTAAAAATATTATCATTAACAATAGAATATGAGTTAAAAAAATATATATTATTTTGTTAAATCAATGTAATCCGTAAGGGTTTATAAATAAATTTCAAATAAATAAGTGGGCACGCAAACCAGCCGATGACAGTTCACAAGCCATTTAAATGCGTAGACTTTCATATTTCCCAATCAGTTTTTTCTAAATTTTATCAAATATTTGTATATAACCACTTACGACTTTTCTATGTCTACCGGTTTCGAAACGCACCCGTCTCTTCGTCTTTACACCAACTAAACCAACATGCAAACCCCACTATACACCTTCACCATAGTTGTTGCACAAAAATATAAAACCAACACGACATGCACTGATTAAATTATGAAAATTTTCTATGTTGTTTAAGAAATAGTTTTAAAAAGTGGAGGGGGGAGGTTTTCGTCTCTCTATCTGTTACAATACATTTCAACATTTTGACGCCTTCATTTTTAAAACTGTACACACATAAATATATATATTTTTTTTTTCTATTTTTTATTTTATTTTTTACAATCTATATAAGAGGTAAAACAGACTGTTAAAAAATAAAGCATAATAACATATCAATGAAATACATATAAATAGTAAAAGTAGTTAACAAAAAAATCCCACAAAGCATAGCCTGTTCGTGGGTATACGAGAAAATGTTAATGAATGTTTGGTCCCATAATAAATAATGGACAGTTATAATATGTTTGTGTAACATAAGAAAGAGAAAATAAAATATTCTGTAAACGATTATATGGTATTTTTTTATAGTAATTAAAAAAGAAAAATAAAAAAAATATTTAAAAAAACACAATAATATTCCTTATTATTAAAGGGCAACAAAATATATCATAGAAAAAAAGAGTTCAAAGAAACAGTTTTCCTGTTTCTGTGAGGATAAAGAATATGCTTATGTGAAATACAACAAGAATTCGGACGAGTGTTCTCGACTCGATGGCAACTTTAGGTAAAAATCCTGAAAAAGGAAATCGAGTGGTGATAAATCAACCTCGTAACTTGGTTAACCCCACCTTCGGACAGATGATCGAGATACACCGCAATTGGAGTACTAATGCAGTGCCCTGTGCGCCACTAGGTGCGGATAGGTAAATGATGATGATAATGATGTTTGAAATAATATTTACCGTGACTTGGGAATAGTAAAAAAATGCCAGCTTGAAATTTTAAAATGATGGAAACTTTGTATAAACATAAAATTGTTTGTTGATATAAAACTTGTGTACCATTAACTTTCATGGGTTTAATGAAAAGTGTTTCACGGCTTGTAATTGGAAAACGAAAATAGAAAATAGATATAACGTGACTTTAAATTTTCATCGAAAAAAAGCCTAATAAATAAATTTACCGCTTGTGGCGACCAAAAAATAAGTGACGACAGTAAATTATCGACTCTGCTCGCGGTGCCCAATGTACTTATATAAGGGCGCGCATGCTTTCTTGTTACCGTCTCTATTTTGTATTATATTGTGAACCTACCCAATTTTTCCTGCGCGAAATAAGGTAACCTTAATTCTTTTATTTCCCTTGAGGTTAAAGGTTAAATAGTTTAGAGGTTAAATAGACAATAGTTTAAATGAAACATTTTGTGTTTTTAGGTTGCACACGAGTTGAATATTAGTTAGAACACGACAAGAAACACAGGTGTTTATATTTACACCCGACGAAGGGTAATTCTGAATATCTGAAACATGTATTGTGTTCTACCCTAAGAGTAATAATTCGCTACCCGCTTAAAAAGACGCCGTATCGCACTATTACGTAGTACAAAAGTGTTCCAAATTTTTGGTTTAACTACAAACGTGTAACGGACGGTTTTGGTTTGCGCTTGCAATTCTTGACCTCAGTACCTACGACCCGTTGTATTGCTGTAAACTGTAGCTTACTTCAAGATTGATAATCATAGAATAAGTTTTTTTCCGTATAGGCAATATAATATATTTAAAATGTTTTTCCACTGAATAATTGCTTAATCAAAAAGAAAATAATTTATTATAATCGTTTGACTTGAGGTTTACATTTTGTTGACTTTCAACATCGTACCAATCTCGAAACTGGCATATAAATAAAGTTTAAGATTAGTCCGTTATACGTTGAAATTTTTCATAGACTAGGTAGTATTTTATTTATTTATTTATTTTATTTTTATTTTATTAGGGAAATCAACAGTTCTACATACATATTTTAGTAAACAAACAGATATAGTGTATAAACTCAGAACTAATAACAGATTTCCACATAGTATTCAAAGTTAGTAAAGAATATATTTATTACATATCAAATAAATACATACAATTTATACATATAAAAATGTTATTTTCAAGTACTCAATAATCAAAGATTTTTTAAATATTAATTTTAAGAACATTAAGTTACTGTAAATTGGGCGGGATAAGGACAAAAATGCTTGAAGAGAGGATAAGGAGGGGAGATGTACATATTTATTATTATAATGTCTACTAAGTTACATAATACATTTTTAGTGTAAATTTTAAATCTGACAGAGGGATGTTTGTATAATCTATATTTTTAAATTTTGTATTGTACATTGAAAAAGTCCTACGAAAAAAAGCATTTTTAACATACGATGTTTTACTTATTGGTACATGAAACAGGTGGTACCGTCTACAAATCCTGGCTGGCACATGTATTGTTATTAAACCAAGCAGCTCTGTACAGTCAACCATTTTGATTGAAACATAGCCCGTTTTTTATTTGCAACTCAAATTTGCTGGTTTCTCAGCATGCGTCTTTATCTGAATATAGAAATAAATTGGAGCATGTATATAATACTCGGTTCACTAATGAAGATGGACGAGCTCTCCCCAAATTCAATAATAAATACGGGAAAAGAACACTAGAGTACAATATACCGAAAATGTATAATATGCTCCCATAAAATATAAAAAATCAAAAAAACTTATCTGGCTCAAGAGAAAGACGTCTGCTGAGAATCTGGCTTTTAAAACGTGGTTTTTTATGTTGAAATTTTTTTGTTTTTCTTTTTTATTTGGTCAATTTTTTATTTTATTTTATTTTCGATGTACATATTTTTTTTTCCATAGTAATAAGAGTTTTTATATGTTTATACAATTTAAGAGATAAGATTATGTAATTATATTAGAACCACCTGCTGACGAACTGCATTTTATGCAGTTCAGTGGGACTTGATAATTTATATCTTAATTTTTGTATGCTTTTATATTTTAATAAATAAACAAAATTAAATAAACTGTTTTTAAACTCATAACAATATTAAATTGTCGTTGTGACATATTTTTGTGAGTTTTGTTTTCCGACAATTTTTTTTGTGACTAATATTTTCTAGTTTATTTGAAAAATCTTCTTTACATTTGAACAATGAGTAAAAGTTCAACACCGAAATATTTTATATTTCTGCCTTTTACTTTTTATAAACGTAATTTAATTACTTAACGTTAATTACTTTTCATTAAACGTAGTGTTTCATAGATGTATAAATTATTATCGAAGTTGATTGTAGTCTTGTGGCAATGTTGCGAACTCTGGGGTTCTATCCTCGCTTCATCACAACTTGGTTTCTAATTTCTTTAATTAATATTTGCGTCTAATTAGTCTAACAAACAAACATTTATAAGTATGTACACAAATATTTGTTAACAATTTGAAAACGATACGTCCAGTTAATTGTGCCGAATGTTTTAGAAGCAACACAATACCAATAATTTTTTGTATATATTTTTAATTTTTTTTTTTTTATTTATTAAGGAAAAACAACAGTTGTTATATAAGAATACAAAAAATCAAAAATAGTATATACATCAAGTTTTTCACAAATATAATGAGAGAACATGTTACACAGTAAAGAGAAAAATAATATATTGTAAAAGACATGAGAAAACAAAAGAGCTCGTAAGAAGGTTAAGGGATGAGGAAATAGAGTGGAGAAGTAGAGGAGAGGGATTTTCATAATGTAGTTGACCAATTCAAAATTTGGATATAATAAAATCAACATATTTAAAGTACTCGTAACATAAACTTACTACACACTGACAAATGTTGCATTTTACAGTGTTTCAAAAAGTTTTTTTTTGAAGTCACAAAATTTTGTATTAAAAATATATAAATGGGGACAAAGTGAATTAAATTTAGAGCAGCTACAATAAATAAACGAGTTTTGAACATTATTTTTTTTGGGCAATGAATTAAAAAATATATATATATTTTACTTATTATTTATTTCCCAACTGTTTAGAATTAAATGGCACTTACTGCGAAATCTGTATCCTGAGTATCAGGGAAGCATAAATCGCGAAAAGTGCCGTTGGTGAGTATGGGATACAAACAGCAGCGACCGGCAGCAGCAGCCGAGTGTCCGACGTATTTACACTGCTACATTATTGGCTCCTGGTTGTTCCGAGCATTTTTACATGATACATTGTTTCCGCACTATCTGCTTCTGGTACTGCGAGAGTTATTAATGTGTCGTTTAAGCTAAATTTATCAACATTTTTTTTATTAACTTAATTTTAAACCACTGAATTAGGTCAGTATTTATTACTTAGAGTATATACTCTAAGATTTATTATTTGTTCGAATGAGCCATCGCCATCGCTCAGTCGAATGTTCTTCAATAACATAAGCTTTAAGGCGATTTTAATTAATTATTCATAGATGACGCTTTTATAATTTTTTATTGAAAAATGACACTTTTTCGTTTATTTTCAATGGAAATTTTGCGAAAACTTGGTTTGAGGAAACTTTACATTATATTGATTGTAACAAATACCATAACGATATAATTTAGGTCATTTTCACAAAATGGTGTGTACAAAACAAAAAATAAAAGCGCCATCTATGAATAATTCGTTTCATATTTAAGTTTAGAATCACCTTAAACTAATTTCCTCTTGAAAATTAATAACACTTTAGAGTCAAGTACCCTAATTTTATGCATTTAATGGTTTAACATATCTTTATACTCGTACATCCACATATCGATAGTCTAGAAGACAAACGTGGCACAAAAAAAAATGAGTTTCGACATTTTAAAGTCAAATGCATTAAATGAGCATGCCGTACTATTTGCACTAACTAGAACACTAATTTTTAACTCTTCACAAATCGTAGTTGCATATTCATAGTAAGTCAAATGAAAACAAATGCAAAAAAGCAACTTGTCACACTTTAAACTGCTCTCCTGAAAAATTGACAATTCGGCGTTAATTAGCACGTTTGTCTTCTGGACCGTCGATATATCATTATCATCAGCACTGCATTGATACACCAACCGCAGCTTACCTGATCGTTTTTTGTTACATGAAGATACGATGATCAGTCTAACGCTTCAGGTACCAGTCCAGGGACTTTGAAATATTCTAGTGTGACAACACCCCTTCTGATAAATATTTCATATCAATCATGTCGGCAAACGAAACCGAGACCTCTTGCATGGTAGGCCAACGAGCTGACCATTACACCACGAGGCCAGCCATCGATACATACTTTTAAGTTACCAATTATGAAGGTACCTACCCTTACTTTTAGCCATAAATTATTTACTGGCCGTTTGGCAAGTTAGCCGAGACGTAGGTATATTATACATTTCATTATCTCTGAGTATTTTCACAAGTAATTGGATGAAACAAGCGTATGACGTTTAATGTACCGAATATAATTTAATTACTTTCTTATCTTTTTGTAATGTAAATTAAACCCTTCGGTTTTTTTAAACCTTGCTCTAAATAAACTCTTTTTAGTGTCGTTTTTTAGTCTTTAGGATGAGTCTCATCTTTGGGACAAGAGTCTCATGCATCACAATAAAATATTAAAATAATAATAATAAAATACTTTTTACCGGTGACCGGGTTTCATCGTGACCGACATCGTCAGACTGGTGGGAGACTAAACACATTTCTATGTTATATACAAGTGCAAGCAGGGGTTGTAAATCATGATTTTTATCTTGTTTCCATTGCGACCCATGTTTTGCAGGCCACCGGGACGGCTTTCCTCGCTGCTGCAGAGTCCGTCTATGTCCGGATGTTGATATATCGCGGCACTAGATTCCTCTTCTTGCACTCCTTGTTAAACCACAAATGTTGTGTAGCCATTTGTCGTTTATAACACAACTGTTTGTAGAGTCTCGTCAGATATACTATACTCACACTTTTTAATATGTTAAGTTTTTCTACTGACATTTCTTGGTGGAACTACATTTTACTGCATATTATAATAATAAAAATACGTATATAGTTTTATTCCTCTTTTTTTATAACATAATCTAACAACCCCTGCTGACGATGTCGGTCACGACGAAACCCGGTCACTGGTAAAAATTTATAAATAAAAGTGGAATAAAACCATATACGTATTTTTACTATCTTTATATATATATAATTCCTCTGTACGTGTAATGTCACTGAACTCCTTCTTAACGGCTTAACCGATTTACGTGCGGTTTTCAGAGAAATGTAGATCTTTGCGCTGTGCGTGTTCGTAGATATTAAAATCTTCAATCTTATGTGTAAAAAAGAAGTAAAGAGCACAAATGTTTTATTCATCGATCTACCAGGGTTGCATTCGAGGAGAATACATTGACAAAAAAATGGAAAAATGTTGTTTTTATGTATAAAAAAAGTTTGTTTTTGAATGTTTATTTGTAAATTTGTTTTTTGTGGATCATTAAGTTTTTTCCCTTAAATTCTTTATAGTTTCTACCCATTTATTTCTTTTTACTGGATTTTTGGTTTGAATAATATTAAATTTACAAATTTTTCAAAAATCGTATTCCTACATAAGTACGCCCCTCTGTTGGTGAGAAGACTGGTGTTTGACGTTTGCGAAAAGAATGCCATATTTTTTAAAAAAATATTTATTTTATGTTTTGGAATTCGACCATAAACAAGTACACACTTAAATTTAATATTTGAATATTAACAATTTTTAGTTTTGGAATTTAATCACTATAAATAGGTGCCTACTTATCAATAAAAAGTATTTTTCCAAGGCAAGCCAACGTTCGGGCAGGACAACGTCAAGAAATGACCCAAAAAAAACTAAAATATAAATATAATAAATGTAAAATTTGTAAATATACATATTTGACAGCAAGGCAGCGTTTTTGTTTAGCATATGAATCTGCCCCTAAACTCTAAATTTGAATTTATCTCCCGCGTTTGTTACGTCTCTCAGTGGGTTGTCCAGGACCGGAATAATTATCATAAATCTTCATAAAATGGCCATTTTTATCTGTAAAAATAGTATTATATTAACGTCACTTTTACCAGTCTTATCATTTTAGCCTTGAATCACAATTCTATCTGAAAAATGGTCGACTCATTTGCAGGAATGATACGTGATTTCAATATATGTTGGTAACTTAAAATAAACAAAATAAAAGACAGAAACATAATGAACAAACGTTCAAATTTAAATTTGTGGTTTAAGGCCCCGTGGCTAGTATTGCGGACTCACGGATCAGAGGTCCGAGGTTCGAACCCAACTCTACCCCAACTTGATTCTTATTTTTTTATAGTGAGTCATATACAACTCGTTGAAAATGGCCCCACAATCGAAATATTTGGACAAATCATAACGCAAATATATATTATAATAACAAAAATACTTTATGGTTTTATTCCACTTTTATTTATAATTATTTTATTATTTTTTTACCGTTTCCATAGGGGGAAGGTAGCCTATATATCCCGACTAGTTTTTCTTCACTGCAACAGTTCAAAAACGATTAACTATTTAAAAATAGCAGTTTTTTGTTTGTGAAACTTTTTCAGTTTTTTCGGAAGAATAAATGTTTTAACTACTGCACTACGAGAATCACTCTTTAGTTATTTCTGCAATAATTTATTACATAACTGCATATTAATGTTTTACAATATAAGTTAATTTCCCTATAGCAAAATAAAAAAAAACTATGTTTATAGAAGCGTTTCCTTGTGTGTGAATAGCCTGAAAACACCGTAAAGATATATTTACATGTTATACATCTATAACTTTTAACTAATCTACACATGTTCTTCGTATTATTTTGTTATTTTTATTAACATAAAACCTACATACATCTCTGTCTACGGCGAGTAGCCATCTTGTGTTTATGTCAGATTCCCGCTAACGCTCTCCATTGACGTAAGTTTCTATACAACACTCTTACACTAATACAACATTTTTCTTATTTGTTTTATATTCTTAATTCGTAAAAGATAGACAATAATGTCCGATTTTCGAATATTGTCAATTTTATGATTTTGTCATCCTGTGAGCTTTGAGATTACAATAATATTTAAAGATTGTTAACACTTATTTGAAAAGGATATGCGTCACTTTTTCGCGGATGCCTCGCCGAATATTGTGCGAAAAAGACAACTGCACATCGTGGGACTTATTATGCCCATTTAAAATCGACAAAATCGAGGGCTCGTATTCCCGTTTTCAGCACCTCAAAACTAAATCGATTTTGATTTTTTTAAAAGAAAGAGTATGTGTATGAAAGAAATTGTTTGTGCCGGCACGTTTTTCTCATTAAAAAAAAGTAACCATGTTTGTCCGAAGACGGCAGATAGAACAAGGCGCTTTTAGGGTTTTTGGATGGTCCTAGCGCCTATAAAAGATAATTTACCACCAAAGAAAAACAAACAATCAATAGGGACACGCATATGGTAGATATCCATAGTGTAGGTATATAAAAAAAATCATCTCTCTAGTGTCATAATTCAATAAGAAAATACTTGAATATGTTAATTTTTATGAAGGAAAGTCAAACCGCGCATCCTCGTAACGAGTCTCCAAAGAAATCAATGTACTGTTTGATACCTACATAAGTTTTTTGCGACCAGTTTTGCTAAAATGTTATATAAATGTATGTATTATTTTGTTTACTGAATTTTATATCATTAAATAATTTTGACATAAAATATTTTATTTTAAAAAAAAATATATATTTTTAATAAGTTATAATATGTTGCACTCTCAGTTCAATAGAATTCAGTACAATATTTATATTGTCATCTCTTAAGTACTCTGTCAAAAAACTTGTAAAATGTATTCCTTGGCACGGGATTCCCAGTGAGGAATACCCTGTAGCCTAATAATGTATATGTTTATCAATCAAATACTTAATAAATAAAAAAAATTACGAAATCTGTTTTTGGACCCCGATTTTAATGGGAAGTTAGGAGAGTTATCTTCAATTGCCCGCAAAGTAAAATCGAATTTTTCGTACGAAAATCTGTATTTTTTTGATGATTTTTTTCGAAACATGTATTATAACATACCGACGAAACTTGATTTTTTTAATCAAATATACAATTTTTTTACAGAAAATTAAATTTTACTTTGTATATAACTCTTTTAACTTCCCATTGTAAAACGGATCCTGGAGTACCCACCTATCTTTTGAATTACTATAATAATTGATAACTTGTACTTTCTGGTTACTTTTTACATTCATTTCTTAGTAATATTTAAAAAGTTTTTTTTTATGTATTTTGCAATTTTATTAATTTATTTAATATTTTTATTAATGCTATCTAAACGAAGAAAAATAAATGAAATAAATGTGTCCAGTTGGGACACCTAACTTTACAATTTCTGACCATGGAAGAGTCGTAAATTAATTATATGCTTTATATTTATTTTCATCCAAATTATACATCTTTAAATGTTGGTATGCAATGTATGCATGATTTTGTGCATATTATGTATCTATTGCACGTTTGTATATTTATTTATTTGGGGGAAAAAAACAACAGTTTTCACATATATTGCAAAAAATATGAATATATAGAAACTAAAATTGTAAAAACAGTCAATATAAATTTTCCACAATGCTGAAATCGTAAGAGTATGTTCCTGTAAATTCGTGGAAATGTTTGCTATTTGAAAATAATTCTTCCATCCTTCCGTCCTTTGCTAGCTTATTCTAAAGTCCTGGAAACAATTTAGCACCGCAAATTTTGTTTACAAGCGTATATAATCGCGGTTTTTTATCACTACCAATTATCGTGTAGGAACCGATGAAATAAGTACTGAAATAGATTCAGAGCCGTTACTTTGAGACTTCCAGTATCAAAACATATATTTGTTCATTCGTCAATCAAATATTTATGCTGTAACTACAAAATAAATCCTTATTAAAAAAAGTGATCCTTCAGCAGATGACATTCTTGGGACTTCACATTTGTCTTAAAGGGACATGAATGTTTGAATACATAGGGTCAAAGCACCAATGAATGACCGTTTAAGGTTCAGCTTGTAGTGAAATCCACACAAAAGGTATAAATTTCATTTTTTAAGCGTACAAAATAAAAGAAAACAATAAAAAACGCATTAATTTTTCTAAGTACTTTTGTATTTTTTTAAATTTTATTTATTGGGGATATCAACAGTAATACATGTAATAAAATATAACAAATAACATATACAGAGAATAAAACCAATGACAGATATCCACAGAAATACATTAAATACACGTACAATACATACTAGTGTGTTTGTGTGAGTGTAAGTGAGTGAGAGGGTGGGTGTGTGGGTGTTATATTGGAATGAGGGTGTCAGGAATCGAAAATATAAATATTAAAAAAAGTATTGAAATACGAGTATTACAATTATAATTAATATTACTTCAATAAAAAAGAAGAATCACCAGTGAATGACCACTACTACCCCAGTTAAAATAATACTCAGATTTAGTTTTTTATTTTTTTTATTTAATTTTTTGTTTTTTTACAATAAACATAAATGATAAAACAGAGTATTAAAAAAATAAAGCATAATTACATAACAATGAAATACATATTAAAAGTAAAAATAATAAACAAAAAATCCCACAAAGACATGGCGTGTTACATCATAACATAATAAAACACCCTAACACATTAGATTATGGATATATTCAAATAATTGCATAAGAAATAGCGTCAAATAAAACAGTTACCACACCTTTCCTTATGAAAACACTATCAATCTCAGAACAATAACAGAAAGACGCACTATTACCTTTTGACAACTCACAGTTCAAAACTGATAGATTTGTTTCTTACCAAAAGATGTGTCCGCCTACCGCTTTTGTCATAGTTTATAGTGTTAAAAGTTTTTTGACTGGACACATGTTGCAATTCTTATTATATTGTGTCTTATTAACCAATGGTCATTTACTGCTGCTTTGATCCTAATATATTTTACTTGTCTTATGGTCCGATGCGTCTTATTGACCGCAAAATATGGTACATTATGTTTATTATTTATCGAATTTCTGCCGTTTTCTGACTTCTTTGAATGTTATCCAGTGTGTAAAGTAGCCACTTAAACCAGCCAATGACAGGTCACAAACCCTGTAGATGCCTAGACTACTATATTTTCTTATCTTAAGTGTTCTCTATCTCTGTTGCAATATGTTAAGTATTCACCATTGTTATTTTTTTAGTATATTTTTTTACACGGTACTGCGTGGAATGTATCGCCCGTGTAAAAAGAGGTTCCGGTATATTTTTTAATCGATTATGAAACACAAATCGAAATTTTCAGACTGAAAAACGAATGAAGATCTTGGTTTTGTCAGGGTCTGGATTTGAATAAGTAATGTAGTAATAATGTCTACACAATTCCAACGCCATCTGTACTTACTATTTATCATGTTAAGCTCGGAGGTTAAATATAAATTATTCAACATGTGCGTGATCTTTCGTTCCGTTATAAGATTATTTTGAAATAAGCATAAGTCAAAATAAGTTATAAGCTTATTCGACATTTTATTTTCGTAAAATGTCGGCGTGGGAAAATTCCGTGACATTTATAATCGAAATACAGAAGACGCCTCTGAAAACGATACAAAGGTCATTTTCAAGTCTAAATTATTTCAAAAATAATTGTGTCATCGAATCAAATATCGAATGTGAGTTGGGTAGCTTCGTCAATTCATTTACCAGTTTCATATCTATGTGTATCGTGTCCAGGTATATGAAGAATACAGTTCTGTGGGTGAAATAGAACCGTCCAGTACGAGTGTTTTCGACTAAATGTCTTCTCTCATGCGAAAATCCTGAATAAGAAAATCGAACGGTGATAAGTCCGCCTCGTTGTGTAGTGGATGGAACGTTCGCCCACCATTCTCAAGGTCCTGGGTTCGATTCCCGGGAAGGTCGACATGAGCTGATGAAGGCGTTATGTCGCAATTTTTCCAAAATGTATTTTTTTTACACCATCAAAAAGTAGCACAAAACCAATTTTGAGAGGAAATGAAGGTGTTATCAATAATTGTACCGGTGTTAAAAACCTTAACCCCTGATATCACTGATTTTTGTTTTTGTCACATCCTTTATCCACTCATGTCTTCAAACATTTAAATATAGGGCTATTTTGAAATACTGTTTAAATATAATTATTCAACATTATAATATTATGCAGTTTAATAATCTATTTTCCATAATTTAAAAAAATAATCAAATCATTTACGTCTGTTATAGCAAACGCGACTGATTTGTTTTTAAAAAATAGGAGAGATACATATATCACGTATCAAGTCATGTATTCTATGTAGACTCATGTGACATCATGGCCACACAATAATTTGAACATATAAGAATAATAGAAGCAAACTCGGAAATCTCCACTGAAGGAGTTACTGAGATATTTGCGAAACTCTTTATATATATTTATTTTATTTTATTTGGGAAATCAACAGTTCTACATACATATTTATAGTAAACAAACAGATATAGTGTATAAACTCAGAACTAATAACAGATTTCCACATAGTATTTGTATACATATATATTTGTATACTTAGTAAAGAAAATATTTTACATATTGAATAAATACATATAAGTTAATACATATAAAAATGTTATTTTCATGTACTCGTAAATATTTTTCAATATGCAAAGATTTAAAAAAAAAATTAAGAACAGAAAGTAATTGTAAAGTTATGTTTTATAAAAATAATTTGAAACAAACTTAGTCTACCAAAGTGATTAAAAACTTGAATAAAATCTAAAATTGTCTATGCAAATTTGAAGCCGCTTTAGTTTTTTGTTTGTAAATTTGAGCTTCTTAAAATAAGTTAAAACTACACTAAAATGTATAAGTTTTATATTTTAAATGTAATTTGAGAACTAAGCTCTAATGAAATTGCTGAAAATAGATTTAATTAAATATTTTAATAAGTTTATAAATAATACCCGCTATTGCAAAATAAATTATTTAACAGTAAAGTTATTAAAAAGACTTGTTGTAAAATAACATATTTGGCATGAATAGTTAAAAGTAGATTTTTTTTATATTTATTTTAAGAACATTAAGTTACTGTAAATTCGGCGGGATTAGGACAAGAATGCTTGAAGAGAGGATAAGGAGGGGAAGGGAGATGTACATATTTATTATTACAATGTCTACCAAGTTATAAAATGCATTTTTATTGTAAATTTTAAATGTGACAGAGTGATGTTTGTGTAATCTATATTTTTAAATTTTGTATTGTACACTGAAAAAGTCCTACTAAAAAAAGCATTTTTAACATATGATGTTAAAAAAAGAATTGTGAGATTTCTAATTGAACGTAGTTATGCAGAAAGCAGCCAGTCCACAATTTTGAAAAAATTATATATTGGCGTTATCGGGTTCAGTAAGGTCAATACTCTGTTCTGCTAAAAACAGCCATGCCGCTTTCATGCAAAAAACTGTAATAAATAACTTCTGAAAATAGTTTCGATCAGAAAAACGGCATTTCTCAATCTGCAAAAAACACCCACAGTACTAGAAAAATCTGACGGTACTTTAAAAATCATTAAAACTGGTCAAATACATACATAGATTCGTGTTTGTAATATAAAAAAAAACTAATGAATTCACTGTTTATCACTTGTCTAAGTCAAAAACATTCCAACTGTTGTGTAGATTTGATTATTATCTCAGTTTCACTTTTCAATGGCTGCCTGCTTTCTGCATAACTACGTTCAATTGTGCTTCACTAACTCAACGGAGAATGCTTAGTTTGTAGTGCCAAATAGTTCAATTGAAATCTGTGTTTGCAAGATTTAGAGACGTTTTTGAATTACGCTATTATTAAGGTAGTTAGGTTTTTATGTTTTGTTTATTTTGGCATCCGTTTTTGGTGGAAATTTCTCAGTTTGCTTCTGATATTATATATATATATATATACTTATTGTACCTGCTCGGTTGGCTGAACTTAATAAATAAATAGAAAACACCGCTCTAAGGAGTAATGTCTCTGAAAAACAAGATGAACTGATTTTTGCCAGCATTTTTTTTTCTTCGGAGATTTCTTTCACGTGCAAAACAGCTGAGACCAAAATAAACACTTTTTATACAAGTCTTATTTTGTTTGGCTTACGTTCACTAGACTAACACGTGCCTTCGCTTTATCAAAAGGTAACGATATGTTTCGCATATTCATTAATTCAGATTCGTGTGTTTGCTCCCGATATCAAACGATTTGATTGAAAAGCTTCGAGGCGAAACAAATAAAAATACGCTTACACAATAATCGTTGGTAAATAAACATGTCCCATACGTAATGGAAATCATTTTATGTGGGTACAAAGTAGATTAGATCTGTGATGGGCCCTCAACGATTATTGTATGGGGTGTTTTTTAAGGGGATATGTGGTGACAGGGAATTTTAATGGATAGGTATTTAAACATTGTTTTTCTGTAACTCTCTCGCAGATACTGTGCAAAAAAGATAGCAGCACATCGGGCTGATTATGCTTTGCTAAAATCGACAAAATCGACGTTTCGTTATCCCGTTTTCCGCAACATAAAACTAAACAAATATTGTTGTTTTTTTTAGAAAGAGTATCGGAATAAAATTTTATGTTCCGGTACCTTTTGCGTTTTTTAAAAATAGTTATTATATTTGTATGCCGTGCGTCCGAAGACACCATATATCATATAATCAGGGCGCTTTGAAGGGTTTTTGGGTGGGCTTAGCTCCCATAAGAAACAATTTATGTAGAGACACGTCAATGATAAATATCTATGGTGTGTAAAAAAAAATATTGCTCGAGTGTCATAATCCAGGGAGAAAATGCGAGACTAAGTTTGTATGAAGAAAAATAAGACCGCTTTTCCTCTCAATATTGATAGATAATAATAATATTTTAAATTCTTAAACGAGTTTTTCTTAGCTGCTTATATCATAAATAGGTGTACGGTCCGAAACATCAAAAAATAAATATTATGTTTAGCAGTTCTGTGCCAATGCACAAGAAATAACACGCCAGTTTTCATTGTTCCAAGTATTTTGGCTGACGAAGTGACAAATTCTATCTTCTGCGGAAGATCTGTGAACCAGCATTAATTTATCATATTCTTCAAATGTCGTGAGAATTTGTCAGCTTGAAACGTTTTCCTCATATTTAAGATTTATAAAATAGAAATACAGCTGGTCAATACTCTTTTGCGTCTCTCACATACCTACAGTATTTACAGGTCATTTTGTATACTTCTCCGATACTTTTGTAGAATTTTGCTTGTTGAGGGTTTAAGCTCCCTACCCCAGTTAGAGATTGAGAGAAGACACGATGTTGCTGTTTAATGCGTAATTATTACACGACGAATAAATAATTTATTGAATTATGTTGCGTGAATGTTACGGCGATGTTTTGGCTAACTGGTTAGGCTGACCGGGGCTGACTGGGCGTTACCACGCCCTGTGGTCTCTTTATAGGCCACTTTGTTTTTCATTTCTCCATGGTAGGAACGATGTTGCGTACTGCAAGACGTTGCTCTCGTGTCTTGCAGAAAATAATGTATTGTATTCGATATAAAATGATGACTTGCTTCACCGGTCGTCGCTCTATTTCAAGTGAAATGATTTAGCACGTGTGGGTGTCATCGATCAATGGACTGTGAACCCCATACTTTTTGACCAGATAAACTGTCTGATATTTTCTATATTCGTAACAGTCAAACTAATGATCGGAAACATTCTACCATCCCTCGCATATGTGAAACATTCAACAAGAATTTTAATAGTCTTAATAATAGGTACAGAACAGAACTAATAGGCTTCCTTCAGAATAACAAAGAAAATACGTCTCGTTTCTTTTTTGCTCTTTTTCATTAAATCAAATGCAATTTTCCACTCCTACTTTCCTTCATTCATCCTTCACCACTCTTCATCAATTTCCTTCTTTTCCTTCCCACTATCTCCCAATTATTCTTTATATAGAGTTTAAACCGTCTTCCCTTTATGTTAGTATAATTAATTGAATACATATTATTGGAAGGCAGGCCCACTATTTTTAAATATGCATTTTTTCATAGTTTCCATTTATAATAATTTAACTTGTACATCTGTTTGTATTCGAAACAAATAAAATAACTAAATCAAATAAAAAAATATTTTAGTGCATGTATTTGTGTAATTGTATTCTTCTTTTATTTGTACCGTTTTTTTTAAAAAAAAATTTAATTTAAATTTCATTGATAAACCCTTACGGGTTACATACATTTAACAAAATATTTTTACTTTCAAAATTCACATTCTACTGTTAATAATAATATTTTTAACATCTTTTGTAAAGGTTGTCTGAGTCTTTTGTTTAGTTTTGTCTGGTAGTTTATTGTATAATTTCAGTCCATGGTTTATTAGTCTCGATTGTCCTTTACTCGTTTTAAATGGTTGTAAATGATATTTTTCTGATATTCTCGTATTGTGTTCATGTTTACTACAGTTTTTTTCAAGTTTTAATTCTTCGTCTACAATTACATCAGTGGCTAATTTATGAATAAATTTTAAGTATTCTAGTTTAAAGAGTTCAGTTACATTTAATTATTAAGTTTGTTTAAAAAGTTTTGTAGTTGCTGTTAGATAGGGAAGGTCATATACTAACTTTGATATTTTATTTTGCTGTCTTTGTAGTCTGTTTATGTCATTTTGATTTCCTGTTCCCCATAGTAGTTCCATATAACATATTTTAGTTTTTACGTAGGCTTCATACATTATTTTTTTCCTTTATTGGAACAAAGTTTTTGATTAAAAAAAAAAAAACTCGATAAAGTTGCCACTTTACTAATTAAATTGTTGATATGACTTGTCCATATCAATTGTCTGTCTATTGTTAGTCCTAAGTATTTAACATGTTCAATTTCAGTTGGTTGTTTCTTTATAATATTATGTACACATATATATCTATTTCAAATACAATATATTTATTCAGCGTATAATGTTATAATTGGCTTAGTAATGTTAATGGTAATCTCTCAATTAGGTTTCGTCGAGTTAGGCGAACAGTAGACGATTTAAGGAAATCGGTAGTAAATTGTGTAAATGTTTTTTGTCAGTTTAGTTGCAAACTTCTACCAATTTGTGTATTTTGCAATTTGTCGCAAGTTTCTAAGAACGGTCGTTAGCACTGTTATGTTATCACAGTGACATTATGTAATTATGAGGCTGTAAATAAGTCGCCAAATCAATATTTAACTTAGCACTCTAATAATATAGTATCATTAGTGCTTATGTATCAGGAGAAGATAAAACACGAGGAGGTAACGTAAATAAACGCATACGCAGGTAAGTAAGTACACACTAGTGATATGCATAATCGGTTATGACAATCGAATGATTCAATCATTTTTATAGTCGAGTTATCCGATTATATTCGTAATCCTTATTTTATTTATTTTTTTGCACCTCAACAGGCCAGGAGTCCCAATTACACAATGGTAAATTACAGATCAGAACACCCCAGGCTTGAGATTTTTTATTTTACTTTTTGTGTTCTCACCGGGAATCAAACCGGAAACCTTCCGTGCGTGAGCCTTATCCATTTGACCACGGAGACCGCTAATTTATGACAATTGTTTATGAAATAAACGTTCAAATAATGTTTTCTGAAACAGAAGTAAAAATCCTAAAGCTGTCTAAATGATCCTGAAATGGGATGCCAGATTCTTTTTTTAATTATCCACTTATTTGAGATGGAAGAAAATAATCTGACAAAACTCATCTTAAAACTGAAAAACTTCAAATATGTATGTTAGTCAAAACGCTATGTACGGTTTTATACAAGACGTCACGTCTGTATGATTTTTTTATAAGGGTATTTACTTGAGGTTTTTACCCGAGTTTATTCGCCGAACGGTTCATTGATTCATAGATTTTTTATCAACAAACTTCCACTCTGAAATATAAAAATATATCTATATGTAGGTAGCTTGATTCTTATTCATAGATCAGATTCTTTACAGCTAAACCTTCCATATGTATTACAATATGTACATAATAGCTACTTCGCCTTTTGAAACGGTTATTCCAAGAATGAAGTTATTCCTAGAGTTAGAGTCTATGCGTTCTTACCGTAGTTTGACAGCCTCATATATTATCTTGAAATGTATTTTCTAGACATGTGCGGTAATTTCCCACCAGTTAATAGTATCTGTTATATGTGTACATGTTTAATTACAAAGTCGACAGGCGCTCTTCCAATCTCCGAGACTCGTGGCCATATAATATATAAACCTCTTCATTTTAGGAGAATCTCCTTTTTGCGTGCTCTGCTAGATTCTTCTAGAAATGGGTATACACAAATTGTCTCTCGTAAAAAAATATTACGATCATCTGACATCAAACTTTAAACCGTTCATCAGAGTTTTAAAAAGGCGAACAGAGTCAGAATTATTAAATTTGCTTAACTTTATATTTTTTTGTTCGTCTCGTTACTTACATTTAGAGCTATTAGTATTTATGGCATAATAAATCGAGCGATCAGAATAAACAAGTATAGGTACACAACAATTGCAGAGAAGACCTCGCTTCCTTTACATACGTCTTCTCAAGCGCGCACGCCGATTATTCCGACCTTTATTTATTTATTTATTTATTGTGGATAACTTATATAGCGCCATTTTCGTAATAAAATACCTCAAGGGCGCTTTACATGGTGATTCTATTGTTAAGTTAATTTAATTGAAGCTTTAAATTTGTAATTTAATTAAAATAATTTATTTTGTTGTCACGTGCTACGGATTTATTCAAATGATTTAGAGAACAAGTGGGTTTAAGTTTTTTCCGAAACATCACTTCCTTTCACAGCCTCGCACCTCTGCTGGGAGAGCATTCCATGCCATAGGGCCTGCGACCGCAAATGCGCGTTCATAAATTTAGTGCGCTGTTTGCGTAGAGGTATAATAACTTTTCCTCTCGCCGTAGACGTAGCTGATCTAAGCGTGAGACGCCTGTCAGCTAGTTCATCTGGAATGCATAGTTCCCTTAGATATTCCGGAGCCGAGTTGTGCAGTGACTTATACATAAGCCAACAGAGTTTGTATTCGACCCTCTGTGGAAAACGTAGCCAGTGTAGTTCCCGAAGTAGTGGAGTGATATGACTGAACTTAGAGATTCCGAAAATAAGTCTCGCTGCGGCATTCAATACAGATTGTAGGCGAGTCATTTTGTTCATTGGTAGACCTGCATAGATACCATTACAATAATCGACTCTAGACACTACAAACGCATTTATTAATTGACGGGTGGCATCAACCGGCAAATTTTTGCGTATGCATTTAATTTGTCTCAGCTGGTAGAAGCATGAACTTATCGTTCTACTAATTTGAGCGTCAAGAGATAGGTCAGAATTGAGTAAAACTCCCAGTAGTTTAACGGTGGGTAAAACGGCACTCCCTACATTAGGTAGAGCCGTATCCTGGATCAAATTCTGTCGTCTGGCTGAAGCCACCCACAGTTGTTCAGTTTTTGATGGGTTTAATGTTAGTCTGTTTCCAGCCATCCAGTTTCCTATTTTCTTGATGCATCCATCAATTAAATTGACAAGCACACTTCTCTCGCCTGGTTTGCAATAAAAATAAATCTGCGTATCATCTGCATAGCAGTGCGACCACAATCCTCATTCTTTGATAATGTTCTCTATATCTTTAGTGTAAAGGAGATAGAGAAGTGGTCCGAGTACTGACCCTTGAGGCACTCCTGTAGACACCCGAAAGTTGGTTGAGCTTTTACCCTGGAACACGACCGCATATTCTCTTTTATTAAGATATGAACTGAACCACATATGTGCCTGATCACGGATACCATAAGTTTTCTTCAGACGTTCAAGCAAAATATTATGGTCTACAGTATCAAATGCAGCACTCATGTCCAGAAGAGCCATCAACACCAGATTACCAGAGTCCACCGACGTTATAATGTCAGACAGTACTCTTATCACTCCCGTCTCCGTGGAATGAAAACGTCGGTATGCCGAGTGCCTTACCGAAAATAAAGAATTCCGCTCGATATAGTTAACGAGCCTGTGAGAAACTATTTTTCTAGTATTTTTGATACGATGGGAAGATTTGAAATAGGGCGAAAACTGGAAAGATCTTCCACATCTAGTTGGGAATTTTTTAAAAGTGGAGTTACATTTGCTTTTTTTATGGTTCTCGGAACAATGCTGCGCTCCATGGATGTATTAAATAAATCTGTTAAAAATGGAGCTAATACGTTAATGCATTTTTTCAAAAGCCATGTTGGCATCGGATCTAATATACATTGTTTGTTGGGTAATGCCGCAACAATTTTTTTAACCTCATTTATAGACGTTGGTTCAAATTTACTGAATTTTTGAAGGGCATTATCTAAAATTACAGGTTTTTTCGCTGAACTACACGCCAGTCTGATTTTTTCGACTTTATTTGTAAAAAAGTCGGCAAAATCAGTGGCAGTAGCGCTTGTGTTAGATGTCTCTGCTATACAGTCACCACGAACAGATTGAAGGCTTCGCCAGAGTTGTTTTGGAGACTTTTTCTGTTCAGTGATTTTTGTACACCAGAAACTAGATTTTATTTCTTTTATAAATGTCCTATAAGAGGCTTGCATATCTAACCATATTGATCGGTCCAAAGTTGACAGTGTGTTTCTGTATTTGCGTTCTAGACGTCTTAGCTCTTTCTTTTTGAGTCGACAATTTTCGTCAAACCATGCATCAGATTTCCTTTTTCGAATAGTTTTCGTAGTAAATGGTGCATGTTTGTCTATCAGGTTAGATAGTACCTCATTGTACAACCCAACCAATTGATCGACGTCGTTTGAGCGACGGTCAATGTCCGGACCAATCAACGATGTCAGAAGTTCGGATTTAAAATGTTCTAAATTTAATTTTCTCCATGGCCTTGATGCGAGTGTTTTGTAAATTGGTGTTGGTTTTTGGATATTAATTTTACAGTGCACTAATCTGTGGTCTGAAAATCCGATGTCTGTTACAAAAACTGTGATTTTTTTATCACAATTCCGTCGTATTATAACATCAAGTGTACCTCCCGCATCATGTGTAGGGGTATTTACTTCTTGTGAACAATTGAAATCACTTAAAAGTGCATTAAAACAAACCGATTCTGAATCCGTCTTGCGGTCGAAACGAATGTTCAGATCTCCAGTTACGTATGTTACTTCTGTACGAGTGATGGCCCATTCAAGTAAAGATTTTATTTCCGAATAAAATTTCCGAGGTGGTGCTTTAGAACCTGGTCTATAAATTGTGATTAAGGTAAAATGGTTGCTGCCTGCGCTAACCCTACAGCCAATGCATTCAAAAGTTGTGTAGAGTGGTATTTTATTTTTTGTTAATTTAAGCTGATTTTTTGTTAGTACAATAATTCCACCGTGGTTCGTCCATGTTATATTATTTTTCTTATGAACGGTTTCAATGGATGGTTTCCGTGCCTCTTCAATAACATTAAAACCCTTACTACGAAGTAGATTAATGGTAACAGAATTATGGTCTTCATGCCAAGTTTCCGTTAATGCAAGAACGTCTAGATTATTATCGTTAATTATGTTGGGGATATCATCAATTTTATTTCTGATTGAACGTACATTCCATGTACCAAGTAAAAGAGGACAAGGTGTGTTTGCGTTTCTATTTATTTTTACGTGTTTAATTGTTTTTGGTTGATTTTTATCTTTATTTAAATATGTGACTTGTGACTTAGAGATCTGATTAATAAAAGTGTTATTTGTGTTATCAACTGTGTTTGTTTTATTTTTATTTTTTATTCTTCTTCCCCCACGACATCCTCTATATTTCTTAAATAGATTTGAAACTTGTCCTGAAGAAATTAAATTATATTTATATACTATATCGATAACATGCTGATCTAAGCGTTCTTTTACATTTTTAAACTGAAGCAATGAGTCTGTTGTGTAGGTAATGTAAGGTAATGAAGAGACTCCTTTGCACATGCCTTAACTTTAGAGAATCGACAAATTGTTAACAATTTTGTCGACATATCATAAATCAAGTAAGGGTATTTGTAACTTCCCTCAAGGGTACGGAGTTGCGGAGTGATGAACATGTGGCAGTTCTCTGTCCGCTATCCCCGTCCACGTGCTCGTCTTAGGTTCCGGTGGCTCACGAATCCGATGGTTTAGTACGCACAAAACTCAACTGAACTAACACTAGCGATAGAAAATTACTTTATAATTTAGTCAAAATACGCGGATGTACAAACAAAATAAACTATTTTATTCACTTAAACTGAGGTAATAATGCTAATAAATTATTTGATACAGAATACGGATTTTAGAAAGTCAGATTTCTTTAGAAAAAATATTGTTTTTTGAGGAGCGAGTAAAAACACGTCAGGCCGCTACAGAGCGCCAGAGACGATGACCTTTGACATGTTAATCTTCAAGTATTTGTTGGATTTGGTCATACCATTTCTTTCTAGGTTCGTTTCCACCAACATTTGCATCGTAAATCGTTTCCGACCATCCAATACGTAGATATCGTTCCGCATATGTTTACTACACTACAATAGCCCATTATAATATTATAGCAGACCCGTAGTCTTGGTAAATAAAAAGAAAAACCGATTGAAAGCGAATAAAAATAAAAAGTGAAAACATAATAGAATTACAATTTTAAAACCACGTCTGAGTAAATTAATATGATTAGAGGGGGGTTATAAGCAGGCTTCTGACGTCACTAAGGTCTGTGCGTGTACATGTCTATTAAAGAAGAACCAGACTACTAAAATAGGGGCTAGCTCTTTCACATCTAAAGCTAAATCTCGCCTCCCTCCCCCTTAGCTAGTATCTTATTTTCGTGCCAAAATCGTTGAAGTTTGACTAACATTGTTTGCAGCAGAAACGTCTTTTCTTTTCGCATGATCACAAAACCACTAAGTTTCTTGAAGCGCTCACTAAAATTTATGATGCATTATGAAAAAAACTAGGCGGTTTTTTTTTTGTTAATTGCAAATATTTCATTTATATGTCTTGTACTATCGAGCATTTTACCCAATATACAGAGTAACACTTAAGGATAACCTTAACCATTTTAAATTCAATAAAAGCGTTTTTTTCATGTTATCCCGTAGAGTATTAAAGAAAAAGTAAAGCTGATATTGTAAGAAAAAGGACCGTGGTAATGAATAGGCTGCCTTAAGAGAGCTCTGTGTTAAAGCTGTCTGATAACTTTATTGGCTTGGAAGGTCAGATAAAGGAAACTTAACTTGTTTTCCTTATTTTGTAACAAAGATTTACCACAGTCTTAGAATTAGATTGATTTCATGAGTTAAGCTGTCAAAACAGCTGTAAGTGAACATTCAGTTAATGTTAATTCATTAATCCTGATTTTTTTTACTATTGATGGTTGTTTTGAAGAGAAAAATAACTGAAAAGAATATATATTTATTTATTTATTTATTAAGGAAATTATAGTCTTTATATAAATACAAGGTACAAAAGAACAATGAAAAAAGTAAGACCAATTACAGATTTCACACTAATTTATTATGAATGCAGGAGGAGAGGGGAAAAATAATTTAATTCTTAATAAGTAAAAATATGAATATTAAATAAAAAGTACATAAAAGAAAGAAGACATTGTATAGCTCCAACTCTACTTTCCTCCCCCTCTCTCTGCTTCCATGAACATTTATATTTCTTTGTAAAAATTCGCAACCAACAATAATTAATTGGATGCAGGTAGTAGATGTACATGTGAATTAGTTTAAATTAAGAGTTGAAATCAAAAGTTTAAATTAAAATATGGTAAATTACTGACTCTTACTTCTAAATAATGATGATGCTAAACCTATCGTCGTTGCACATCAAATATGGGCCATATGACTCGGAGCACATTCTGAGAAAATCGATAAAAACGATTCACAAAAACAACCTAACCGAAAATAACCCTTCTGTGTATGGGCAAAGTAGGAAAAATACAGTGTTTTTCAATAAAGTAATATATTTATTTAAAATATTTACAAAAAGTCGCATTTTTATGATTTTCTCAGAATGTTCTCCGAGTCACATGGCCCATATTTAATGTGTAACGACGATATTTTATAATTGCAACATTACACGATTTTTGTATCTTTTAATTTGCTCTAATATTAATATCAATATTAAATATTTCTCATATATTTCCATTTTCATTAAAGGTCTAATCTGGAGAGTTTTATCCCCCGCTCTGTTTTACAACTATTTATTAGTATTTAAAATTTTTCATTATGCATAGTTAAATATAGTATAGGGAATAAAGTTTTCCTTCTGGTGCCTTTTTCAACCATCTGTCTCCCTCTTAATGGTCCCACGCATTAGGCCATTTTAATCCTAAAGTAGGGAGGACGATGACGTCATCTCTCGTCCGAGTGGAAACTCTCATTCCGTGTAAAAAGTTCAAGTATTTAAATTATTTTTCATAAACATTAGTCCTGAAATTAAAACTCAAAACCCACTATTGTAATTTAAATAGCCTTGCTCTTTTAAATGTATTTAATCAAATAAATGTTGAGTGAGTAGTATTTAATATTCAACAATGCATATTCTTGTGACCTGCCTAAACATCCATATTCCTTTTTGTCAAATGTCCTCTTTCTCTGTTGTTTTATGTCAATCTTAATGACTGATGAAATCCAGTCCTTGTCTATACAAATTTGGACAAAGTCAGAATATTTTCGTACAATTGTTAGCATTGTTAAAAATCATCTAAAACACCAAACTTCCGAGTTTCGGGGGTAAGTGCTGCAAATAATATTGATTTATTTATTAATAAGGCCCAAAAGGCTTTTACACGGCGGCCTCCGTGGTGTAGTGGTCAAGACGCTTGACTCACGCACGGAAGGTTCCGGGTTCGATTCCCGGTGAGAACACAAAAATTAAAATGTGATTTTTCTTAAGCCTGGGCTCTGTGATGTTATTCACCACTGTAATTAGGCCTCCTGGCCTGTTGTGGTGCAAAAAAATGTAAAAAATACATGCGTTGATGTAAAAAAAAAAAAAAACAATATGCAAATATAAAACTACAATGTAAAATATATATATAAAACAAAGGAAAATTCTAGAAACTCAAATATTACTAAATCTTTTTAGAAATAATTGGTTCTTAAATTGTAGCAAATACGTGTAATTTTTGGTCATCGGTGTATTTGTTTCCTAGAGAGTGAATTCTCGCTCGGGAACAGAGAATTTAAATCATGGAGTTGATTATTTGGGGTAGTTGCTGAGATGCTGAGTGTACATCTTGAGTGGGTTATGCTATGTATATGTATCGCATGTAATCTATGTGTTTGTGTATGTTTTATATGTAGATGCATGCAGATGTGCGTATGCATGTGTGTATATGTATACGTTCATATATGTATGTGTGCATGGATGGCTCGAAGTGTGCATTCGGTATTTTCATTTGTTACCAATAATAACCTCCATGGAAAACACAAAACATTTAATTGTTATTTTCTCACTTGGTTTTTTATTTATTTATTTTGAGTCATATTTAATGTTTTTATCTTTTACTTTTGTTCTTTTACTCTTTTTAGAAACAAACAAACCATCCTACATGACGGAAAGGTCATCATTCTTACATGTCACGTGCCCGTCTAGAAACAATGAAATCTTGCAGGTTGAACGACCGTTAAAAAAAATCTATGTTTCATGTCCGCCCCGCCAGGAATTGAAACCGGGACCTCAAAAATAGTGAGCGATCTCGCCAACCACTACACAACAAGGGGCACTTATCCTCATTTGATTTCCTTATTCGGGACTTTTACCTAAGAGTAGCTATCGAGTCGAAAACACTCGTCCAGGGTTCTGATTATATTTCACACACAATAATGTATTCATCACCCGCCCGGACACAGAATGAGGAGGTTCGGTGTTTTTTTTATTTGCTAATTTTTTGACTACCAAAGTTTTGTGATTTTGAAATAACTCCGCCTGTGACGTCACAAGTTCTCTTCGATAAGATGTGTCGATTGGTGGGTTGATTTCCCGTAAATCGAAAATTTATCACAACATTCATTGCTTGATTTGTAAGAACCAGCGACGTCGTTCAAAGTATATCATTTTTATTATTTGTTTCATAAATTTTCGAGAAACTTCGCGCTACAATTAAATGCTCAAATTTTTGCCGTCCGTAAGATAACATATTTTATATCCAATATCCCGTAGCACTGAACGTCCTCATTGACACGCCACACGCACTCCCTACTACCTACCCTTATTTACTGTGGGCAAGTCATCATTGTATTATTTCTCCCTTTAACCTTAAACTTATTATGTAATGTTACTATGACGTGTGGCTTTGAAAAGCACTCTTTATATTAGCTCCAATGACGTCTTTCCAATCCACTTTTTTACCATACGTAAATAAGTGACTTGTTATTTTATAATTGAAATATTGTGAGGTGAGTTATAACACCAACTGTGAAAAAAAATGTGCTCAGTGGAAAAACCCACAACTATCGAAGAACATTTTTTTATGAATCTTTAATATTTTTATTAAAGACCTTATATTAAAGCCTTTTGCCTCAACCCTTTTTTGCCCAAGGTATCAAAAAAACTTTGTTTTCAATGTATTTTTCGTTAGTCTTGTTTGGTTAGGAGTTGAATGAAACGAAATGTTTTTTTTAATTTTTTTAATTCTCGTTTTACAACAATAGGACTTACTTAATTTTATTTTATTTATTTATACTTTTACATTGTTTGTATTCTTTTTTTATACATAATAATGCTCCCTCACTAGGGTGTCCCGTGCCGAGGGAAACATTCTACAAAATGTGAAACGTGCCTTAAATTAGTTATTTTACAAAGTTAACATAATAATAATTTGAAAAAACGTAATTAATTTAATTAACCTAATTATCATTAATATAATAAACAATATAAACTCAAATAATCATAAAAAAACATAAACCAATAGACCAAATTTCATAAACAGTACACGCATTTTACCTATTTGGTCAGGGAAAGGGTTAAAAAATGTTTTTACCGGAATCTTCTTCTTCTTCTTTTCAGATCATTTCTCTCCACAGCCGCCTCTTCCAAATGTGTCTGTCCTGGGCACTCTGTTTCCACCCATTTCCTACGAGTACGACGATGCCGTCTGTCCATCTCCTGTGGTCTCCTCTCTTTCCTTTTATTTTCTTAGGGTCTCCAATTTAGTATTCTGGGGGTCCACCTTTCAACTTCTTGTCTCGCAACGTGACCCGCCCACTGCTATTTTTGTCATCCCACTATTTCTGCAATATTGGTCACCTTTTTACGGCGTCTTATCTCCTCATTCCTTTGCCCGCATCGAATGAAATAAAATTAGGTTGTGGTCTCGTGGCTAGTGTTGCGGACTCTTGGGTCAGAAGTACGAGATTCGAACCTCACTGTACCCAAACTTGATTCTCGTTTCCTAATAGTGAATTATTTACAACTCTTTGAAAATGCCCGCAAAATTGAAATATTTGGATAAATCACGAATTCAAATATTTCTTTTAAAAAAATCTCAATAAAAATGGAAAGCCCCTTTGGGACGCCAAGGCGGGGCTCGTGACCTGTCATAAGTAGCTGATTGGTTAACATCATACATAATATATATATATACATATATATATATGTTTTTTTAATATTTGCGTTCTTATGATTTACCCAAATATTTCATTTAGAGGGCAATTTTCAACGAGTTATAAATAACTCACTATTAGAAAATGGGAATCAAGTTGGGGTAGAGTGGTATTGGAACCACGGACTTTTGAGCCGTGAGTCCGAGACACTAGCCACGGGACCACAACCCGACAAGTATTGAATAATCCTAAATTTATTCCAACAGAGAGGGATACTATTTTTGAGAAGGGACAATGGAAATCTTGGCGTTTACAGGGTTTATGACCTGTCATTGGCTAGGTAGAGTGACAACTTTGACCTGGATCACCATAACATTCACCATTTTGTCTATGTATGTTTAAACATCCACATTTCTTCAACTCTTCCATCTTTTCTGTTGTTGTGTTTTTTTAGGCAAGTAACCTCTCTATTGCAATAAATTTAGATTTTTATAACTCTCTAGGGAGTGAATTCCAGTCTTCAAACGTTCGGACATACACAAAACATTGTTGATTGAATAATCCATTTACTCACTTAAAAAAATGCTTTTATCATCCTAGTGGATGTGAAATTCTATTTTTATCTTAAAAATACTTATCTAATGGAATTATACCAACTAGGTAGTTCTTCTCGCTTGTATATTTTTAAAAGTTATTTTTCGTCGTTGCGCCGACAATATCGGTTAAGTGACATTTCGATTTTTTTAAAAGAGATAATTTAAACAATGTATCTTTTAATGATGGACGTTATTTTTAAATACATTTTTATTAGTGACAAAAAAGAAAAATACGTCATTTTATTTTGACAAAATATTTAACTATATTTTGTTGAAACAAAATTGTTTAATCTTCATGAGAAGGTAAAAATACTTTTAAAAAATAATAATCATATAACAGATATTGCCGGCACAACGACGTTTTGTTTTTTGTTTTATATAGGTTATCTTTTTTTTATTTTTTATTATTATTTTTTAATCATATAGCAAAGTATGAATTAATTTTATTTAAATCTTAAAGTAGGGCACACATATCATACATATTGTTATGTGTGTTCTAATAATAACATTGCAAATATATTTAATTTATAAATTGTTTATCACATATGTCTTGACCATTATTTTAAATTTTGATATGTTTTTTTTCTTCATAAATATTTTTTTCCATTTCGTAATACTTTTTAATTGCTTTAAATAAAATTGAATTTTGTGACTTTGCCTTTTCCTAAATGGAAGTCTAATTTTGTTCTTTTCTCTAGTATTGTGATCGTGTTCATGCTGGTTCCGATCAATTTTTTTCCAAAATTCTGTTTTTTATTAGAGTTTATAATTTTATGAACAAATATCATTGTATTGTAAAATATTCTTTGTTTATATGTTAATAATTTCATTTCATTTACCATCGACTTTACCCTCGTGTATCTGTTTTTTTTTCAAAATGATTCTAAAGGCTTTTATTTTTTATTTTGTAATACAGTTAGTTTATCTATGTTTTCTTTGTTTGATAAAAATAAAATGCTACTACAATAGTTAACGTGTGGTTCAATATTGCTTTGTAAATAGTTTTGCAGGAGTCCCTATCAATAAATCTTCTGATCCTTCCCAAAATTGATATTTTTTTTGCAATCTTATTTATTACCATCTTAGCGTTTTGGTGAAATGTAAGTTTTGAATCCAACATTACACCTAAATATTTAATTTCAGTGCCTTCATTAAGTTTTTCATTTTCTATTACAATTGATGGTGTAATTTCTATTCTTAATGGCATATGAATTACATTCCCAGGAGTTACAACAACTCAATTCGGGACTTAAATAATATAAGCATTTTTTTTTATTGAGAACAACAAAGTAACAAAGCAAGTTCAGCACCTTAACTGAATATAACTTTTGCTTTTAATTTAACTTATAAATTATACTTTTGATTATACATTAAATCCTTGCGTATAAAATTTTAATATTTTCCAATTACCCACAAATTCTTTGAAAACCTTATAATAAATTAGGATAAAAAATTAAACTAAAGTACCTACCTACATAACATAACTAACGTATCTACTCAAAGTGTAGAAAAAGTAAAACATTTGCATATCACAAAATACTATTTCTTTCAATTTGATATCTACACAAAAATTTTAACAAAATAATGTCTCTGACGGTGAGATCTCAAATTTCTGTATCAGATTAAAAATGAGAACGTATCTTTTGAAAATTCCCTCTGGGATGAAAATTATCGTTACTTTGAAAGTACTCAATTATTCGCATTCGAATATTTCTTTACGCCACTTATAACATCCTCCGCGATATTCTATTCGATTCTTGAATAATTTCGAAAATCGCGCCTCGAGTCATTCTATCGAGTTTTCTTTTGTATACGCCAGCTGAATTTTCAGCGCTCGCGTTTATTCAGGCCCTGCGAAGGCATTACGGGGTAAGTTGGAGAACTGCGCGGTGGGGGGAGGAGTGGGGCTTCTCCCCATTTACGTCATAGCCTCTAGGCTCTTGCGTCATCGAGTGTAGCCCGCTTTAAGGTGATTTTAATGACAATGTTTTTTTAATTCTAAGGTGATTTCGGACGCTCGCTCGATATGTTGACACTTGAACGCTTGAATTATTAATTTTAGCATTGAAATACTTCGAACGGTTTGAATTACTAATGCAAGTACTGAAATACTTCGAAAGGCTAGAATTATATATACTTGTACCTATTGAAATAGGTACTTTGAAAGGTGACGTGGGAAAACATATTTTTTTTTTCCTGAACTTTTATGCTTACGATTCTTTTCTTAAATTTGTCAACTTTTTAAACATGTTTTTTTCCATAATAATCGTATATTTATGGAAAAAAACATGTTATACTACATTATCTCTGTTTAAATCACGTCTGAAGAAACATCTCCTTTCTCTTCCTTAATCTCTCCTCCCTTCCTTTTTCCTCTTTCCGCTTTTTTCCTTTTTCCCATTGAGTAGTAGTTTTGATTTAAGGTAATTTATAAACAAATATGTTTATTTCTATTTTATATATTTTTAGCTTTTTAATCTTTTTTTTGTTCTATTGAATATGTTCTGTAACTTGAATTATAAAAATAAAACTTTTATTTTATTGGTTGGTTGGAAGAAATTGCCATTTGGCAATAAGCCCGCCAATGTACAAATAACATTATGTACAAAAAGTTAAATAAATAAATAAATATATTTACTTTTTTCATATTTTTATTTAATTTTTTTACATAAGCATTCCTTTGAACAATTATTTAATTCCCGCCAAACTGCAAAAGCAGTTTTTTGCAGGGATTTCTCTCTTTACATATTTTGGTAACACAAAATAATAATTTTTACATAAAAATTTTAAAAATCTTAAATATATCAAGAAAATTAAATTTAACAAAAATTAAATACAAGTAAATCAAGTCTTTTTTGATACCGAAATACATGAGAAATTATTAACAAACACTTTTTTTAACACTATTTTAAATTGTTTGGTTTTCCCCTTTTTTTTACTCACCAAACTTAAAATTTAAAAAAAAAGATTTTTAAAACAAATATTACTTTATTTTTCTTTATATCACTATTCTTTATTTCGTCCGGGAGTCTATTTACTATGCGTGGGAGTTGGGAGTATATACGCCCTGGTCCTTTCTCCATACGCATTTAGAGCTCTTTTTTCTATGAAGTTTCCTTTCACTTTTTGGCGCGTTTCAAGCTTATGTGATATTGGCGATGTGATATTATTTTTCTAGATCTATTTATTCCGTCGCCTCTGTCCGCGAAGAAGTAGCTTCGTAGGTAGCGCATTTAACTCTAGAATGTTTGATTATGTCCAAATGCTTGCAGACTGGCTGGATTTCCTCCCTAGGGAGTTGTTCA